>BLSH010449518.1:474767-485406 GCA_018402905.1 Glandirana rugosa | reverse complement strand
GTCAGACCCAATTGAGCGCCTCCTTATTTCAGAAATGATGGGCAAACCCCTCTCTACCCTTTATTTGTATCTCTCCGTGGCGTATGACACCAAGACAGCGGATTCACTGGCTAGATGGAAGGAAGATATACCGGGACTGGGGGAGGAGGAATGGTCAGACTGTGTAGCGACGTATATCCCCACTATGATAGCAGCTAAGGATCGCTTCATACAATTAAAATTTCTTCACAGAGCATATTATACCCCCCAGAGACTGTCCCGCATCTATCCGGACAGGGAGAGTGTTTGCCCCAGATGTGGATCTGACCAGGGCTCGTTCTGGCATATGGTATGGGCTTGCCCCGAATTGAGTTCGTTCTGGGAAGGGGTGGCGAGGGAGTTGGGAGAGATTTGCGATACACAGATACCGGTGGATCCCATGGTTCTTTTACTTAGCTATTTGGAGGAGGTGGAGGGGGATAGATACACTAAGTTGTGCATCACTTCTTCCCTCTTTTACGCCAGAAGGGAGATATTATTGAAATGGAAATCGGAGCAGGCCCCCACTTGCGAGGCTTGGAGGAGGTCGGTTGTGTCGGTTCTGCCATTATATAAACTCACATACGAAAGCAGGCAATGCCCCAAAAAGTATGAAAAAATTTGGGCTAGATGGACTAGCACTTGAGGTACGGATGTTAGTAGGCCACGTAGGAGCTGTATAGTCAGGCGATGTGCCCTGATCCTCTCCTATCCAAGTTCGGGCTCCCCTCCCTATCTATACATTCTCCTTGTCAGGGGCCCAGCCCCGTAGTCTAGGCAAAAAGTGGGAGTAGGGAGGGATGAAGGACTGCTCCACACTCTTAGTAGATGTATTATGGCACTTTGTCACATCATGCAAATTTGTGTAATACAAAGAGAGTATGTAACTCTGAAATGTACCATCTGTTTACTTGGCATGTGATACTCTGTAATGCTGATTTGTTAATAAACTCTTCTGTTAAACCAAAAGAAAGCTCTATTTGTGGAAACAAAATTACAAAAAGTTTGTTTGGGTGCAGCGTCGCTCGACCGCGCAATTCTCATTCGAATCGCAACAGCACTGAAAGCTGAAAATTGGTGTGGTAGGGAAGTGTTCTAAGTTCATGGTATTGAAGTGGTTTTTTAAAATAATTTGGGGAATAATTTGGGATGAGACAGTAAACTTTCTTATAGCTTCTATATCTGTTTTGGGTCCTAATTCTACCATTCAGATCAGGCCTATTACTGCTGTGGGGGTTAGCTCAATGGGGATCACCTTCCCTGGGAAAAAGGCAGTCCAAACAGCAGGTATCTGACTGGTAGCCAGATTTATTTAAAAGGTTGCATGTAGAAATCAAAATAAACTAAACAGTAAATAAATCCTCGCCATCCAGGCACGAACTAAACATTTCAGTTGTCCTAACTGAGCAGTGTAGGGCTTCTCCCAGACACCCACAAAACATAGACAGTGCAAACCTTTTTGTCTCAGTCCATAAGCAAACTTCCATATGTCATCTCTGTCAGGCTGATGGCTCCTGAGTCCCAGGTCAGAACAAAACTTTCCTCTCTTCCTGGTTATTTAAACCACCTGATGGTGGGCTCCAGTGGACCACAAAATCTGGTCTGGAACCAACCCTGCCAAGGTGGCTGGTAAAACTCAGACCAGATTCCACCTTAGTCCACTCCAAATGAATGCATGTGAGGCGACATCGTCCATCGATCACCTCGACTCGCATAACGTCACACTGCGGATACATAAATTGTCTCCTAATTCTACCATTCAAATCTGGCCTATTACTACAGATACAACAAAATGGCTTCTCATTCTACCATTCAGATCAGGCCTATTACTGCTGGATATAAAAATGAGGTTTCACATCTAAAACTACTTAAAAAAAAGTTTTTCTCTTCAAGTTGTAATTTATCAGCTTGCGTGCTACCGCTGTATGTAAACCAAGCAATAATGTAACAGTAAAGCAATTCAATTACATATGTTGCTGATGCTGTCTGTGAGAATTATATTGTTCCATAACACCACATGCAGCTTAAAGGCATCTCCTAAGCATGTATTTAAAGAAATTTTATTATCCCAAGTCCTCCTCAAAGCTGCAATAAAAGTTGGACACTCACCCTGCTGTATGATATTTTTTAAATATTGTTTGCATTGTCCTTCATAGCAATGTCCAGCACCCCATGTTCTTTTTGATAATCCTTTGCATATTAGCCTTAAAAATGACCAGAATAGATTTTTAAGATTAATTTTCCCCTATCTACTTTAATAGGATTCACAATTAACTTTACAGTTTTCAGACTACACAATGGGTTAGACAAATGCCCTGCAAACCAAAGCCAGACACATTCGCTCACCTCTAGCGACCAACATTACATTGGCTTGCATTGCAAAGAGCAACAACGTCCAAAATAAAAATTAGGTAGTGTTTTTTTTTTTTTTTACCAGGTAAAGGAAATTCTTATAGTAAAAGGCCAGAAAAGTGAATTTCCATCACGCTATTGTGAGACTTAAAATCATTTCTACCCCCATTCTAATGATCATGGGTTTGGTAAAAGAGGCAAAAAAATGTAACTGTAAGCTGGGAAAGGGATCCCCTGATAGCCCTTAACAGCTGCAGCAGCATGATTAAGGCACCATCACCCATGTAGCAAAGCCTGAGCCTAATGGAAGCGAATCTGCAATTTTTTGCTTCCTTTATTATACACCTTTGTGCTTTGTTCCATAATGATGACTGCCTTGATGTGCTTTTAGAGCTAAGTTTCACAGAGAAATTACCATGGCACATCATTTAAGAGAAGCACACATTTAACCTCCATTCAGGAAACTGTGACACCTTTGCAAGACATTCAAGTAACTGAAATAAAGGGTAGTTTAAGGCTCCATTGACACAGGACGCTATTTCAATCTCCCCTGAACTATTTTTTTTGACAACTAGAAGCCGCCGTCTAAAATGGCAGTTTTGCCACATTTTGCATGAGGCGTTTAGCCATGTTTTGCCGCGTCAGCATCTAGGGGCTTTTTTAAAGAAATTTTTTAAATTTATTTTTTTAAAAAATTGAAATGCCTGTAAACGAAACAGTCCTAGATGCAAGTTACCACGTTTAGGCTCTTTTAGCGGCGTTTACAAGCTGTTTGATGTTTCAAATGCCTCTGAACTGGCGTCTGAACCCATTTTTTTGCTTTCCAAAAAAAGCCTTTGAACTCAACTGCCCGGAAACGACCTTAAACAACCCTGTGTGAATGTACTGATAAGATAACATAGAGGAGAGTTCAGGGGCAGCTGAAAAAAATGCCCAAATGCCTCAAAACATCCGTTTACCAGCAGCAGTGTAAATGAGGCCTAACACTTATGGTCAGAGAAATATCTGAGTTGTTGTTGTCAACAACCTTTTAACCACTTCCTGCCCGGCGCATTGACAAATGACGTCCGGGCGGGTGGCTCATTATCCTGACTGGACGTCTATTGACGTCCTCAGGATAATCCGCGATCGCGCGCCCCTGGGGGTGCGCATCGTGGCGATCGGTGGTGCCGTGGGCCAGTCTTCAATCCGAAGCCTTTTACCATGTGATCAGCCGTGAGCAATCACGGCTGATCACAGTGTAAATAGGAAGAGCTGTTTATCGGCTTTTCCTCTGCTCAGGTCTGCAGACTTGAGCAGCAGAGAGCCGATCGGCTGCTCTCCTGACGGGGGGGGGGGCTGAGCTGAACGTTTATCAGCGCAGCCACCCTCAGGATCACCCCCACTGGACCACCAGGGAGCCGGATCAGGACCACTAGGGAGCCCTCCTCCCAGGCATCACAATGAGGCCACCCAGGACCACCAGGGAAGGCGCACAGAGGCCGCCCAGGACCACCAGGGAGCCCCCACTAGACCATCAGGTAAGGGCAATATTATGCACTGTAGGGATGGCAATGTGTCCATGTATGATGCCTGCCAGTGCCATCCCTAACCGTGCTTGTTGCACCAGTGCCCACCACTGCCACCTATAAGTGCCCACCTGTGCCCACCTGTGCCACCTATCAGTGCCCACCTGTGCCACCTAAAAGTGCCCACCTGTGCCACCTAAAAGTGCCCCTATCAGTGCCCATCAGTGCCCAGTGCCACTTATCAGTGCCGCCTAGGAGTGTCCATCAGTGCCGCATATCAGTGCCACGTATCAGTGCCCGTCAGTGTTGCTTGTCAGTGCCGCCCATCAGTGCTGCATATTTGCCCCATCATCAGTGCAACCTTATCAGTGCCACCTCATCAGTGTCAATCTGTACTGCCTCATCAGTGCCCGTCAGTGTAGCCTCATCAGTGCCCATCAGTGTAGCCACATCAGTGCCCATCAGTGAAGGAGAAAATGTACTTTATACAAATTTTTTTGACAGAAACAAAGAAAAAAAATTTTTTTTTCAAAATTTTCTGTCTTTTTTTGTTATAGTGCAAAAAATAAAAACCGCAGGGGTGATCAAATACCACCAAAAGAAAGCTCTATTTGTGGGAACAAAATGATAAAAAATTTGTTTGGGTACAACATCGCACGACCGCGCAATTCTCCTTCGAATCGCAACAGCACTGAAAACTGAAAATTGGTCTGGGCAGGAAGTGTTCTAAGTGCCCGGTATTGAAGTGGTTAAAAATGCCAGTTGCCTAAATGCAATGTGATGAGGGTAAGCCTGGTTCAAGTCTGGTTTAAGCCAGGTTAAGCTCTTAGTATCAACACATGGTTCACCATTTGACTGTGACTGGATCCCAGTTGCCCAGAATTTTGGGTCCTGTGAGGATGGGGATATGGCTGTTTTAGGGAGAGGCAATGGAGGAACACTGTTAGGAGGCTATTGGCAAGAAGCAGAGGATCAAAAGGGCCTTCATTATAATGGTACTGCACTGAGCACATTTTGCCTACAGCAGTGGTACGATAGATTCTCACTACTGTACGGAAAAAAAATGATAAGTAACCCAGCACTATGCAGGTTTATTCATAGTGATGTTGAGACAAACTATTTTTCAAACTAGCATTCCATGTTTGGCAAGAGTACAGAAGATAAAATAAATTGCATACCTATTAGCTCTTCTTTTTCCGTTCTCTCTACTGACATCCTGAAGTTTTGCCCTTAACTTATATACTTACCCTAAACCAACAGGGCCTATGTATGAAGTTTTGCTACCCTGCCGCTTTTTATCTACAGCACTTGTACACTGCAAATTATTGGCATTAGGTATATGTTGTTGGCACATACTTCTGTTGTGATAACTTGTCCCATGTGCCCCTGTGTAGGCTCGCCTTCTCTGTTAGACAATGCCTATGCTTCTTTTTATGTTATGATATCGGTGTATGCATTACTGTACTTGTCCTCTAAACTTCTGTCAATAAAAAGTTTCAATGAGAAAATAAATTGCGTACAAGTGTCTACGTTTATCAGTTTTTTGATCAGAAATCAATAACTTTCAACCTTTTTTTGGAAAACACAGAGCATGGCTTTAATTCTGGCAGTTTTTACTGTCCTATAATTTTACAAATGATGCTCAAAGGGGATATTTTTAAAGGGGAAAAGAGTCAATAGGTAACTCCAGTTATAAAGCAGATTCGCCATCTGTTAAGTAAAGTTACTTTTCCACCATTTGGTTTTCCTATATTGCCCACCAGTACCTTTGGTGTTTCAATAGGCAATCCACCTCTGACTAGTATTTCCAGAGTTTATATAAAAAATAAGTTACAGACACTTGGCCGAATACTCTGTTCAACATTCACAGAGTGTGTTTTTAATAATCATCGGCTAATTGTTCTCTATGAAGGACCAACTCCTGTCTTTCTTCTGCTCATCTGCTGCACGCATTTGCAGTGGCGTATCTAAGGTATGGCACATATGACAAGTGCCACGGGCGCCATGGGGGGGGGGGGCAGCAAAAAAGCCTGCCCCGTGTGCCACACATTGGGGGGTGTTCAGTGATGTGTCAGTGGCATCACTGGCTGCGGCGTGGCTGCTGCTTACACACTGTAGACCCGGCCTGCCAGTGCCCGCGGACGTGGACAAAAAAGTGTCTGTGTTGTGTATAATAAAAAATCCAGCTATATAATTCATTAAGAGCGAGCATCACTCAGCGGCACACTCAGGTGACTCGCCACCTCTCTCCTTCTCCCCTTCAAGTCCTGACTGACTTCATTCTCGGCCCCGTCCGGCACCCGCTGCACTTGTCAGATGAGGAGAAGAGAGAGGTGGCAAGTCACGTGGGTGCAGAGCGGTGCTCTTAATGAGGTATACAGCTGCAATTTTATTATAAAATACAGAGAAACTTTTGAAGATAACACTGTACCCCCCCTTCCACAGCCACCTCTGTACCCCCCTCCTTATCCACAGCCACCTGTGTATCCCCCTCCTCCACAGCCACCTCTGTAACCCCCCTCCTCCACAGCCACCTCTGTACCCCCCTCCTTCTCCACAGCCACCTATTTACCCCCCTCCTCCACAGCCACTTCTGTACCTCCCTCCTCCACAGCCACCTCTTTACCCCCCCTCCTCCACAGCCACCTCTGTACCCCCCTCCTCCACAGTAGGGGTGCAGAGCTGGGGGGGGGGTCTGTGTAACATGGAGGGCGTGCAAAGCTGGGGGGGGGGTCTGTGTAACATGCAGGAGTACAGAGCTGTGGGGGGGGGGCTGTGTAATGTAAAGGGGTCCAGAGGTGCCAGGGGTTTGTGTAATGTAAAGGGTGCCAGGGGTTGGTGTAATGTAAAGGGTGCCAGGGGTTTGTGTAATGTAAAGAGAGCCCAGAGGTGCCAGGGGTTTGTGTAATGTAAAGGGTGCCAGGGGTATTATGTTAAGGTTATCTGAAAGATGGGTTTCAAATGTCTTGACAGCGGCTCAACTTCAATGCTTGCCATAGGCGCCATTTTCACTAGATACGCATCTGCGCATTTGTTGCAAATTCTAGGCATAAAATTCAGATTTACATTTACCCCATTCTCTTGCCCTGCATTTGAGTTATAAATATTGTGAATGCTTCCTTCGCTCCCTGGACCCCCCAGCGCAATTCCGCAGTCAACGGACTCTCTTTAAATCATACTGTGAGGGTACAGACCCCCTACCCCATGCCCTTTCTAAGATGTATGCCTTGCTCATGACTCCACCCAATGACTTTATTATGCCGAGCATTGGTAAGTGGGAAAGGGATCTCAACAGAACCTTCTCTGAAGCCCAGCGCCACATCATCCACCTCTCTTTAAAATCATCCATGTGCACACGCGCGCAGGAGACTAATTACAAACTTTTGACACAATGGTACCTCACTCCGTCGGTCCTGGGTAGCTGTTATCCAGAGGCATCTGATCGTTGCTGGAGGTACGGGGAGGTTGCTGGAGGTACGGGGGGGAGCCCTCATACATATTTTCTGGTCCTGCCAGATACAACCGTATTGGTCCGAGGTAAGGAAGATCTCTCAGTTATTCACGGACTTTCCCATTCCAATGGATCCGGCCTTCTTCTTGCTCCACTGCTCACAAATTGCGATACAGACTTACAAAAAGTCAGTGCTGCACCATCTGCTCAACGGATATAATAAAATATTTACAAAAATGTGAGGGGTGTACTCACTATTGTGAGATACTGTATGTACGATTGTATAGCAAAATGTAGCAATAACGAGAACCTATAGGACAGTTATTGCAAACTGAAAGTCTAAGCAACATTTTTTATTCTCTAGCAATCTATACCTCAGTGTCTTGCTCTACAGCCAGAATCCTTAATATACTATATATTACCAAAAGTATTGGGACCCCTGCCTTTACACGCATGTGAACTTTAATGGCATCCCAGTCTTAGTCTGTAGGGTTCAATATTGAGTTGGCTCACCCTTTGCAGCTATAACAGCTTCAACTCTTCTAGGAAGGCTGTCCACAAGGTTTAGGAGTGTGTCTATGGGAATGTGTAACCATTCTTCCAGAAGCGCATTTGTGAGGTCAAGCACTGATGTGGATGAGGCTTGGCTCGCAGCCTCCACTCTAATTCATCCCAAAGGTGTTATATCGGGTTGGGGTCAGGACTCTGGTCAGGCCAGTCAAGTTCCTCCACCCCAAACTCGCTCATCCATGCCTTTATGGACCTTGCTTTGTGCACTGGTGCAAATCATTTGGTGTAGGGGGGATTGTGGTGTGGGGATGTTTTTCAGAGGTTGGGATTGGCCCCTTAGTTCAAGTGAAGGGAACTCTTAAGGTGTCAGCATACCAAGACATTTTGTACAATTTCATGCTCCCAACTTTGTGGGAACAGTTTGGGAATGGCTCCTTCCTGTTCCAACATGACTGTGCACCAGTGCCCAAAGCAAGGTCCATAAAGACATGGGTGAGTGAGTTTGGGGCGGAGGAATTTGACTGGCCTGCACAGAGTCCTGACCTTAACCTGATATAACACCTTTGGGATGAATTAGAGCGGAGAATGCAAGCCAGGCCTTCTCATGCACATCAGTGTCTGACCTCACAAATGCACTTCTGGAAGAATGGTCAAACATTCCCATAGACACACTCCTAAACCTTGTGGACAGCCTTCCCAGTAGAGTTGAAGCTGTTATAGTGGCAAAGGGTGGGCCAACTCAATATTGAACTCTACAGACTAAGACTGGGATGCCATTAAAGTTCATGTGTGTGTAAAAGCAGGCGCCCCAATACTTTTGGTTATATAGTGTATCTGGCAATGGTCTACTATGGGCCAGTGGTGGTGGGGGTGGCACCAAAATGAAATGGTAGCAATTTTTCTACATGCATTGTCCTGAATGAAGACCCCCTCCAGTAACATCATCACCTCATACCCATCCCTGCCAATAGCAGAAGACTGGCAGCCCGCTGATGATAACATCAGCTTTTCAAAGCAAATCGCCTCACATTGGCATTATATGACCTGAATCTAAGGTACTTTTATAATTTGAGTTTCTTAATAATTGAGGGTCTCAGTAATGAGCCATGTCTATACCAGGACCTCTGCATCCAAAGTATATCTGAATTATATTCATTTGTACCGAACTTCTAAACTTTTGACATGCAAATGTAGTGGTGCCTTTTGTTAAAAAAACAAATACATGGCAATATAACTGAGGTTTTGCTTCACATTTTCAATCCTTTAAGCAGACTTACTGAGTCATTGCATGTCAGCAGGTTGCAGCATTCCTGTGATTGTAGCATTGTCACTGTTTAAGGTGCTGCTTGTTAAGTAAGTTCTATGATTTCTGTACTGTTACATCATCATGGAGCATAGTACAGATTTTATAATCGGCATAGTGTCACCAAATACCAAATAAGGAAAATATCTGAAAACATTTCCTTTTTTGTTCTGAACAGAATTATAACCTGAGCCGATGCATAATCAGGTGTTTTAAAGGTGTTATTGGCACTGTGCAGACATTGCAGAATAATGTGAATCATTACATATTCATTACTTGCTTTTGAAAAAATTCTTTGCGTCCCATGGTTGAACTTTGTTATAGAAAAGAAATTAAACACAGATACCCACACAGCACACACAGCAAGACAGATTGGTATTCGTCTTTCACACTATTTGCACTATGCCATAAAAGGGTTTGAAATCACCCTGTATGACACAAGAGTAGAAAACACTGTATCTGTTTGCATTCATTGCAACCATCTAACATTTTCAATATACAAACTCAAAATCAATAACAATATGTATAGTTAAAGTGGAACTTTACCCATAACAATGCGATAAAAAATAATGTTCTTTAGCAAGAAACATTCACTGTATTACCAAAAGTGTTGGGACACCTGCCTTTATACGCATATGAACTTTAAAGCGGTAGTAAACCCGTGAGAAGAGGGGAAAAAAAATAGCCTGCAAGACAATAGCATAATGTGTTAAAAGTACTTACCTTAGAACGAGGCCCCCGAAGGCCGAGTTGGTCAGCGCTGAGGATGCTGCCATGATTGTCCTCTCCTTTCTTCCGGGTACGCGCGGCTCCGGCCACTCACAGCGCCGAAGCCGCACGACGTCACTCCTGCGCGTGCACGCTGGAGCTCTTTGTTCCGGCAGCCAGCTCTGATTTTCCAGAAACCTCCGCCAGATCATCAGAGCACATTCGCCGCTAACATTGGTGGCTGCATGCAGGGCGAATATCTCCTAAACCGTGTAGGCTTACCTGTAGGTAAAAACAGCTTTGGGGGTTTACTACCGCTTTAATGACATCCCATTCTTAGTCCGTAGGGTTCAACATTGAGCCTGCGTCTGAAGACGTTACGCGGAGGGACGAAATGTGCCAAGTGGGACGCACGGTGTGCTGTTTACACACTCAGGTGGAATGCACGCTGCTGTCGGGAGATATGCGGCGTCCACTGAGCCTGGGATTTTTATGCCTAACAGTTAATGTAACCTATGTTGGTACATTCAATAAAGTTTGGAGGCTTTTTTAGGCTAGGAGAGGCTTGTCCCTGCTTTTATCTTTTTGCCCATATTGATGTAAATGCCACAAGGACCCACCGAGGGAAGGCGCTGGATCGCTAAAGGACCAAGGGTCCATGCAAGACCAACCAAAAATGGAACTTCCGCTTTAAGGGAAGGTGACCCTCCGACATGCCACAATTGGCATGTCATTTTTTTTGGGGGGGGGGGGGCAGGGACCCTGTTTTCACACTGTTTCGGCGCATTG
>BLSH010449518.1:403235-448139 GCA_018402905.1 Glandirana rugosa | reverse complement strand
AAAACAGAACTGGTGTTCTATACTATAGAGTTTGAAAATGGGGATGTGGGATTATGACGGTGCCATAATGAACATGAGACTTAATAAAATATAATACATTTTATTAAGACATATTTAAATAAGTTAACAAGATTAAAAACAATACAGGTTTTCCTCATATCAAACACAGGTTTTAACAGCAAATGGTCATACAGTAGTGTGGTTCTATTCCAACATGTTTCACCTGTACAGGCTTCTTCGGGCAACTGAGGACCACCAAAAGAATTGTATAACTATACAAAAAGGGGGAAAGTTCATATCAATATATGTATATACATAACAAAGTAAATCCACATGCCTTTGTATAACTGTTAAATGTTTCTTGTCTCTTCTAGTTCAAACCACATTTGTTTACCCCAGAAGCCACTGAGAACCTGTAAACCCGTGCGTGTGACAAGAAGGGAAGGAGCACTGTGTGTCCACAGGGGACAAGAAATGTCCAGCTATAATTGGAAATATGGGGAATTAGCCAATTTAATCCAAACTTGGATGTCAAAAAATATGTTTGTATTAATCGTGGACGTGTCTAATTTCCTATCCACCTAGTGGCCTACCTTGCTTACAGTTTACTTACATTTATGTGCAACACTTCATAGGTAGATTTTGGGAGGGTGCCGAGTTGAAACGCATACAGATGAGAAATATAGTTGGAATATATAACTGGGAACAAAAAAGACATCCTCAAATGAAAAGAGCAGAGACTGCTTAGCCAAAGAGGAAAAAATGTGACAAACTTCCAGCTTGTAGATCCACAAACAGGATCAAGTGGAAGGTAGCTTGTATAAAGCACTGAGGCTAAGACATCATCCATAGGATCATAGTGCTCAGAGACAAAACACTGTTAACTAGAGGTGATAGTTGGGAAATAGATCAGGGATTGAAAAATGCACAAACCTGCTATAAAGCTCACAACATACAGCTCCAGCAAGTGTAAATGCTGGAATGCCAGCATTTAAATGTCCCCCACTCGCTCGGTGTGTGATGTCACAGAGCGAGTGCGATCGTGACAGCGCCAGGGCACATGCACCCAAGTCCTGGGACCCAGGAGGCCATGCGAGGATCACGCCCAGAGTGCAGGATGATTCACACACAACAATGATGATGTGAGAAGCCCGCCCCTCGGGCATTGCTAGGCAGCCAGTCGCTAAACCGACAGCACAGGCTGTCAGAGCAGGACACCAGACGACAGCTTCCCACTTGGCTAGAACCGAGCGGGAATGAAACTGGGGCTACAGCCAGGCGGTGCCTAATGGGCATTGCAATAGTGCAAATGTGTTTGATATGAGGAAAACATATGTATTGTTTTTAATCTTGTCAACTTTTTTAAATATGTATTAATAAAATGTATTTTATTAAGTATCATGTTCATTATGGCACCGTCATAATCCCACATCCCCCTTTTCAAACTCTATCATATTATCAGGGATGAGGTGCCGGATAACACTGTGTCATCCAGACTAAAAAAAACTACCTATCGAGTGGTGTTCTACAGTAGAGCTGCACGATTAATCGTATTAAAATTGCGATCTCGATCTACCCCCCCTGCGATCTCCATTGGGCATTACCGCGATTTTTCAGTGCAGTTAATGGGGTCCGACTTGCGGGGCAACTCAGCACGACTTGACAGTAATAAATGTTAATGCAAGTCTCCTGAAGTCTTTACTAAGTCGGAGCGACTTGAGTCTCAGGGGAGACAGCCAAGTCTGGGCAGAGAGCCAACTTCTGAGAAAAGATACACAAAGTGATTTACTTCAAAGGCATTGAACTCTGATTGAACTCCCCTTGTATAGATTCTTGGTTTAACCATTTAAAGACTAAATCTTTCCCGACACTTGCTAGTTACAAATAAAAATCCATTATTTTGTGCTAGAAAATGACTTAGAACCCCCAAACATTATATATTTTTTTTTAGCAGAGACCCTAGAGAATAAGATGGCGGTTGTTGCAATATTTTATGTCACACGCTGTTTGCGCAGCGGACTTTCAAACGCAATTTTTTTTTTAAAAATTACCCTTTCAAAAAACTAAACAGTCCTGTTAGCCCAATTTTTTTGTATATTTAATATATTACGCCGCGAGAATCGTGATCTTTATTCTAAGCAAAAAAATCGTGATTCTCATTTTGGCCAGAATCGTGCAGCTCTATTCTACAGTATACTGTTTCTGTTGTAAATTGATGCTTTTTATCTTGCATATCTCTTTTTTATTCTTTAACCACTTCCCACCCAACCAACGTCATATGACGTTGCAGACTTTGAGTGGAGATATCTAAATGCTGCCAGCAGCTACAGGCACCATTCAGATATCGTTTTTTTCCTCTGGCGATTCCGTGCACCGTAAGAATGATCATAGTGGCAGTCCAGCTGCTTGATCATTCTTACAGGCAGCGGGGGGGGGATGTCCCCCCCCGCCACCTTCCGATGCTTCTCTGGGCTCGCCGTGCCATCGGCGGCACAGAGAATGGATCTGTCGCCACCAGTCATCTCTAGGTGCCTGGGAGGTCCGGGCACAAATTATGATGTCACGTCTGGCCCGGCGGATGTAAACAATGCTTAGGGACTCGTCACCATGAGCTTGCACACGGAAGTGAACGCATACGTAAGTCACGCCCGCATATGTAAACAGCGTTCAAACCACACATATAAGGTATCACCGCGAACATTAGAGTGAGAGCATTCATTTTAGCACTAGACCTCCTCTGTAAGTCTAAACATGTAACCTTTAAAAATTTTTAAAGCGTCGCCTATGGGGATTTTTAAGTACCAAACTTTGGCGCCATTCCACAAGTGTGCGCAATTTCAAACCGTGACATGTTAGGTATCTATTTATTCGGTGTAACACACTCTTTTACATTATGTAAAAAAAAAATGGGCTAACTTTACAGTTTTCTTATTTTTTAATAGATGAGACTGCTTTTTTTTTTTTAAAAAAAAACGTGTTTGAAAAATCACTGCACAAATATCGTGCGAGATAAAAAGTTGCAACGGCCACCATTTTATTCCCAAGGGCCTTTGCTAAAAAAATCTATAATGTTTGGGGGTCCTGAGTAATTTTCTAGCATAAAAATTATGATTTTTAAATGTAGGAGCGAAGTGTCAAAATTGGCGCGGGAAGCAAGTGGTTAAATGCTGTAAAAAGTATGTAATACGAAAACTGGTGCAATCAGTCTATTGCGTCTTTCTGGCAAATCCCCTTCTAAATAAACGGTGTATAGCGAATGTGGTCTATATTAAGTGTGAGTAGGTGGGTATAATTTTTCCAGTAATGTCATTGCTTATTTTGACAGACATTTCTCAAAAGGAGTCAAGGAAATGATAATAGAATTCTTGTTTCCTTTTATATTCTGCTTAAGAATCAGTAGGAAGCGAACTAGAGTGATGTGATGTAATAAAAAAATGAATGCAAATTATAGTAATAGTGAATGACGCAAATAAAGAGCTATTGTGATCGAGGGGCTTATTTAGATAAATATATTAAAATACCAATAATGATAACTTTATGTGACACCATTATAAACACAAATCAAGAAGTGCGCAAGTGGTACTGCAATATATATGTGCCTCACAGCTCCCTGACATTTCCTGTCTTGTAGGTAGCCCCTGATTTTACTCCAAAGCTGATTATAAAAAAAGAAAAAGGTGTGAGACCTAATCTGGGCTTTGCATTTTGAGTTAGACCTCTTTCTATGGTCTCATGCACACTGGACTTTTTTGATGCTGCTCTTAGGGGGGTCTGGCAATTTTTTTTACTGCCTCTAAAGGCCCTGTGTCCATGCATTTAGAGGAGTTTAGAGGCAGGGGCATTTAGAGGCAGAAAAAAACCCCACTGGATATGCATCCAGGAGCAGCTGCACTTTCGCAGAAAAAACGATTGATGTGTCTTAACGCGTCTAATCGTACAGTTACTCTAGACGTGTCTAGCCCTTTAGCAATAGTTAATTTCAATGGCCAGAATGAATGATTATTCTGGCCAATGAAATTAATTAATGCCCAAGCGCTTGGAGCACCTAACCGCACCTAAACGTGGTACACCTATTCACAAGCATCAAGCATTTCTTTCTGCCAAAACACTGCTCCCAGGAGGAAAGGCGCCTAGAAGAAATGTCCCGCGTGGATGAGGCCCAATTCTCCTAAAGGTTTTAAAGGCCTTCATATTCATGCAGAGAGCTACCGTACTTCCAGCATAGTACCAAAGAGATTTAAGACTCTAATAGATGTTGTCTAGGTCTATCAAAAATGGAAATGTTCATTTTAGATTAAGTTCTCTTTCACATGGGCAGACTCCGCTAGCGAATCCGCCTGCTCATCGGCGGATCTGTCCACTGATCTCCGCTAAGTAGGTGGATGACAGGTCCGTGTCTGCTCCGCTTATGCAGAATGGCCTGTCCGTTCACATACGACTGTCATCTGATCTGCCAGACGGATAGAAAACCGATCCCCCATTCGTGTAGGATAGGATGTCGGCGGGTGTAAACAAATTCATGTTTGTTTACATCTGTTGCTCCATAGAAGGCAATGGATGTTCTGATCGGTCCGCTTAAAAATTGACAATCAAACACGATCGGTCCGCCCGTATGAAAGGGGCCTAATTGATCTGTATAGTACCAAGGCAGTGTTTCAAGATAGCCTCCCAGAACATTGAGGCCTAGTTCACACTGAGTGATTTGGAATACTGGACAGAATAGGCATGATTTTGCCCTCAACTCCGTATCTCATTAAAATTGCTGCAAAATGTGTGACGTGAGTTTGGGTTCATTCTTAATGGTACCCCAAGCATGGTGCAATTTTTCAACAATTGCCACGCAACAAAAGATTCAAAACTCGCAGAAAAATGCATGTTTTCAAATGCACCTGGCTCAGGACCCAAAATTTTGTTCCTTAGCTTCTTTGCCATGACCAACGCGCATAGGGCAGCCCATTCAATTGAAAAAGCTGCCTTATGTGTGACAAACGGAAGCGCGTGTTAAAAAATATCAAGGGCGGGAACGAGCTTTCCGGCTACATGAAATGTGAAAGGGGACTGATCAAAATTCAGCCAGTTCAGAGAAGAACAACCAAATTTTGATCAGCATGTGGCTGTCTCTGCTTCGCAGAAGCCAACTGTGTGCATAAGTACCCAAATCTATCCTGATATCAGGCTCCTTCCATCTCCTGAACAAGGACATTCATATCGGGAGAGGGAGGGGCAGCACAGAAAGCCAGTCAGGCTCTGCTGTATGCATATGTGCTGATAGGGAATATACTGACAGGAGGAGAGAGCAAGTAGAGGTGAGAGAGTTGACAATGCATGCCAAATAATAGTGAAAGGGCATAGGGAGGATGTTGTTCTAATGTTAAAGATTTGTAAAATTGATCACTTAGGTAAGAGCAAAGTCTTTGGAGGCTGGGTTACCTGACTATATGGGTGAAATTTATTTACCTTCATTGTTTTCCAAGCCCTTAATCTCTTAAATTATCCCTTACCAGATTATAGAACTCTAAAGCCTAGTACACACGGGTGGCATCGGCCGGTTCAATAGAAACCAGGCGATATTCAGTAAGTGTTTACTGCAGCTGGTTGGACAGAAGCCAGCCATTTGAATAGGAACGATTTGACCACTGGCTGTGGGAAAACACAATATGCGGCAAAAACGTGCCATGATTTTGCTGCGTTATGCATTTTTCCACAGCCGCGGTGAATGTAGGCTAGTGTACATGCAGCCTAATACTATTTATAACTACAGCATTGTACATACACTATCCTTCCCTTGTTACGTGTTTTCATTAAATCAAACTACAATCATTCCCTAAAATTGATTCCAACATGGAAAAAATAGGTCAACCACATATGCTGCAAGGACTCATACTTGTACTAAAGGTGATAAAAAAATAGGTCAAGAACATATACTGCAAGAACACTTGTCCGTTTTAAAATTAATAAATATAGGTCAACTACGTACAGTATTGTCAGGGTGCTATTTGGAACAAACACGTGCTGAAAAGGAGACAGCAGAATAAAAATGTGCATGTGCTAAGAAAAAGACCTGGCCAAATAGTTGCCAATACTTTACATAGCCGTGCTTATTTGCACAGAAATGCATTAACATTCACGCACAGCAGCTGCCATAACTGGCGCCAAACACCCTATTTAAGAACAGTGGCTGTAATCAGACTTTACTAGATGATCTTTAGCTATCAGTACTCCTTGCTCCTGTGTTACCTGTATTCCTCGGATCACCTGTTACTGACTGGGCTTGCTTCTGCATGTCCCTGCTGCCTGATTCCTGGTTTTGACCCTGGCTTGCTGTAAGCACTCTGCTCCTCTTGTTCTACCGTGCATGACTCTGGCTTACTCTTGACTACTCTTCTGCTTGCTCAATTGGATCCCTGTGAATGACCTCTGCCCCAGTATATGGAAAATGCAGTTTGATTTGTGTATACAGCCTGTGTATATATTCAGTGGGGAAAATAATTATTTGATCCCTTGCAGATTTTGTAAGTTTGCCCACTTACAAAGAAATGAAGGGTCTATAATTTTTATCATATGTGTATTTTAAATGATAAAGACAGAATGTCAACCAAAAATCCAGAAAAAAACACATAAAACAAATGCTATAAAATTAAGTTTCAGTTCAGTGAGTAAAATTAGTATTTGATCCCCAAGAAAAACATAACTTAGTATTTGGTGGAGAAACCCTTGTTGGCAAGCACAGAGGTAAGACATTTCTTGTAGTTGGTGACCAGGTTTGCACACATCTCAGGAGGGATTTTGGTCCACTCTTCTTTACAGATCTTCTCTAAATCCTTAAAGCTGTACTAAACCAATCCATTTAACAGTTTAAAAACCAGTTCCATTTCCGGCATGTGCCGGAAATGTAACACTCCCATTGGTTGTGCTCTAAACCAAACTGTCAAACCATCCAATGGCTGGTGTCATAGCTGATCACATGTGCAGTATCATGTAGGTTCTCATCCAAGATTTTACCATACATGGTCCCATCCATTGGCCTCTCAATGTGGCAAAGCTGGTCTGTCCCTTTAGCAGAGAAACAGATACAAAGCATCATGTTTCCACCTCTGTGCTTGACTGTAGGGATGGTGTTCATGGAGTCATAGTCAGCATTTTTCTTCCTCCAAATATGGTGAGTCAATTTAATGCCAAATAGCTCAATTTTGGTCTCATCTGACAATAGCACTTTCTCCCAATCCTTCTCTGAATCATTTAGATGTTCATTGGCATGACTGTACATGTGCCTTCTTGAGGAGGGGGACTCGCCGTGTTTGGAGGAAGAAAAATGCTCACTATGACCCTAAGGACACCATCCCTACAGTCAAGCATGGAGGTGGAAACATTATGCCTTGAGGGCTGTTTCTCTGCTAAAGGTACAGACCAACTTTGCTGCATTGATGGTTCAATAGATGGGGCCATGTATTGTAAAATCTTGGATGAGAACCTTCGCTCATCTAGAACACTGAAGATGGATCATGGATGAGTTTTCCAGCATGACAATGACCCAAAACATACCACCAAGGCAACAAAGAAGTGGCTCAAGAAGAAGCACATTAAGGTCATGGATTGGCTTAGCCAGTCTCCAGACCTTAATCCTATATAAAATTAATAGAGGAAGCTGAAACTGCGAGTTGCCAAGTGACAGCCAAGAATCCTTAAAAATTTAGAGAAGATCTGTAAATAAAGAGTGGACCAAAATCCCTCCTGAGATGTGTGCAAACCCGGTCACTAACTACAAAAACATCCTACCTCTGTGCTTGCCAACAAGGGTTTCTCCACCAAGTACAAAGTCATGTTTTGCTTGGGGATCAAATACTTATTTTACTCACTGAACTGCAAATCAATTTATAACATTTGTATCATGTGTTCTTTTCTGGATTTTTGGTTGATATTCTGTCTCTATCATTTAAAGTACACCTATAATAAACATGATTGACCCCTTATTTCTTTGTAAGTGAACAAACTTACAAAATCTGCAGGAGGATCAAATACTTACTTTCCCCCCCTGTATATGGGGAGTGGGTACCTTTACGTAAGACCCCCCTCCCTTTCCCGCAGCCTTCTGAGACACATCACTGGTCCCAAAGGCTGCAAGACCATTCACAAAGTGTAGCGTGGATTGCCCTTGCACAGTAGGAAGCTGGCTGTGAAGCCATGAGGAGCAACAGCTGGCTTCCTTCACTAAGACCTAAGACTGGAGCTAGGGACCAGAAGACCAGGGAAGAACTGACCTGGGTGAGGACAGTGCTGGATCCCTGGACAGGTAAGTCTCGTTTTAATAAAAGTCAGCAGATACAATATTTGTAGCTACTGATTTTTATTTTTTTGGGGGGAGGGGGGAACTAAAGATCCTCTCTAAAGTGGAACTTCACTCTCCCAATCAACATTGATTATTTTTAATCCACATGTTGCTAGCATTAGTAAATAGTTAGGAAAATATATTATATTTACTTGTTCCAAACTTGTTTTTTTTTTTACATTTTTCCAGTTACTTCCGGGTTTCCTGCCTAGGCAAATTATGTCATGCATCACAGGAGTCTTCAGGAGAGGAGGAGGGGCTAAGCACACTCTTCTGTATGAATACTTGGGCAGGAAGTAAATGCTACGTCAATCATTTACCCTTACTCAAGATGGCCACAGCCAGAAATGCTAGGGGATATTTTCAAAGTGATATCTCTGCAAAATGCTTTGAATAATAAAAATGTATTAAATAGCATTTTTGGTTTGTGGTGCTCAGATGCAGTGAAGATCCGATTTAACTATTCTTACTAACTATTCTTACTGTGCTGCCTCCTGTGAAGCAATTTCCTTTTCCTTTGTTTGGGCTTATCCAATCTTCCCTCCTCTCAAGGCACACATTGGGGCTAGGAAAGCTAATACTCATTTTTGACAGCCTTAAACACTTCTGTATCAAGTTTAATGCCTCTTTTTGTATTGCCACTACATTCTGTATACCATACCATTCTGCATTGATTGCTTAGTTTAGCTAACTAATGAAGATTTTCTGTGGTGATTGTCTCTGCTATATTCAAGCCAGGCATAGAGGTCTCAGGAAGAGATAGTACTATTACAACAATTTAACTCAGAATATGTGCCCTCATATGTTGGTGATCATAGATTGTCAGCTAAAAGATAGTGCAGCATAATGTTGGCAATATTGTATATCAGCCTTTCTCAACCCTTTCAGCACAGAGAACTCCTTTAAATAGAAATAACTTTCTGGTCTCAGGGAACACCTGCTAAAAATTACAATATTTACAACCCAGGATACGTTAGTGTGATGTCAATGGGAAGAATGTTCTTTGCACTTGTGGTCATTGGGAAGCATTACGCATTTACTTATAGCTAAAAAGATCAATGGTGTCAACTGAACCCTGGTTGAGAAACCCTGCTGTATCTCATAACTTATGTCCAATATATTTTAGCATAACATGAGAATTGTTAACGAGAATTCATTTTCAAAGCATGTTCTCAGGCTCATCTCACTCTGCTCTCACAGCTAGCTAAGGGTGTTAATTACTCTTCTAGAGATAAATTAGTATGTACGGTAATTTATACATTGCTCAGTAGTAATTTTGTATACCATCCTTGTCTAAAAGTTCAAAATCCACTTTATGTTTTTTACTTAATCCAGCTAATATGTTATTGCATTAAAAAAACACTGTTAGAAGTATGTTAACAGGCCTGTAAAAATGGGCAAAGGGGTGGCGTAAGAAAGTTATCAATTCCTCTTGAACTTAGGCTACACATCTCTCGATGTGTGATTTTGACCAGTATGTGTGATTTTAACCAGTTACAATATATAAAGTTCAACCAACTACAGCATTCCAGCTTTGTTCTGAACCATTGCAGAAGACCCTAGCAAGTTGGTAAAAGTACTTGCAACAACACTTGTGGACCTCTGATCTGCAGCCCAAATACCAGTATGTGTGTGAGCTATTACCACACTGGGTTCATCAACATCTGGAATATTTCTATCTGCCAGATTGCCTTTTAACATCCATCCACTGATCTATAAAGTGCAACCAATAGAAACATGCCACCTCTGTGCTAAACCTTTTTCAGAAGACCATAACCAGTTGGTCAATGTGTACTGAAAACACAACTGTGGAACTCGGATCTGCAGTTCAAATATTTCCATAAGCTGCATGCAGGTTCATCAACATTTTGGGTATTCTTATCTGACAGACTGCTTCCTAACATCCATCCACCATCCATAAACTTCTCATAGCACAATCAACTGTTGAAACTATAAGCATTTGTCATACCCACACTAGCATGTATTGATCCCTCATAAAGAAACAATTAAATACCTACCCAATTGACGTACATACCTTGTCATCAATGTCCTAAAAAATAACGGTGAAACATTTGATTAACAATAAAACTAGGAAATTTACTTCACTGAGCAAGTGTGTTATTCACAAATAATTATAATTTCCAACACTGTATTCTTTAGTTGGCTAGGTAAGGCTGCGATTAGACCATTTTGTACCACAATATCCTGAAAAACACCAGGCTTCCAGGAATATTTATGCCAATACATAGCCTAATTTCTAAGTATTATGTGTGCATCCTTCCTGTTTGCAGAATGCCTTTGTAACTAATTTAACATCATTTACTGAGAAGATATTGCCCCTGAACACACTGCCATAATAATGATTTACAATGATGCATATGCATTCCTGTTTCCAGCAAGCATCCTGGTTGCCCACAGTTTCTCAGTGGTGAGCTGCTACTGCCAGTAACAGTAAACTTATAAGAAAATAAACGTATAGCATATAACGGTAAATTGCTGGATGCAGGCTCTTACAGTGTCACATTTTCTTTCTGTACTAAGTGGTATTTAATGGAATCATCGTTGTATATGTTGCAAATGTAGAATGTTAGAAAAAAATGATCATTGATCAATGACCTGGAATAGTACTGCCAGAAAATGTATTTTACTTAAGATAGTTACTTAAAAGTAAGTAAGTTAAAACACCTAAATTAAAGAACCCACATACTACACAGGAAGACCTTTGATGAAACTGACATTTGATAAAACAAACAATGACACATTGCAGATCTCTGAACACTGCTGCCATACATCACTGTATGACAGGACTCTGTAATTAATTCTGACCAAGGTAGTGTAGTGATACCCCCGTAGGGGCTGCTGGATGTTGTGGCCCACCTGTCACCCTGCCCAGCCCGGCATTCACTTTCTCAGTCTCTCAGAGGCAATGAACAGTCCATGTGCTTTTTTTGTATTTTTATTGGGGAATTGAACTTGGATGTGGAAGGGAATTTGTGGGATGCCCATTGGGAATTACAACTATTAGGTTGGGGCAACTATGTACACTCTTTGTATACCTCCTCAGTCTCCTCCAGCACAAACTTGTTTGCAGACTATTACTCTCCCTTCCTCCTGCACAACACTTCTTCCCCAGGCACAGCTAGCACGTGGTTAGGCCTGACACTGGCTTCAGCCAGGCCCTAGCAGAATGCTTTATTACATGCAGGGACCGTGGGCCCCTTTTGGTGTAGCAGTATAAAGTCGTGGTGCTAGCTGCCCTATTGGTGGACTAGTGATCCCAGTCAGCCCTCTTCAGGCCCTGCCAGCCCTCCTGGCTGCAGCTGCCCGACTCCACTGCCCATGACACCACAGTCCTCTTCACTGGCTCTCCACCCATCCCAGGCTGCATCCTCCCAGTCCTCTCAGGTGTGCCTTCCCTGTCCTCTCCACTGTGCATGTCAAACTCACCAGCCCTCCTGGTGGCGACCGGTGGTTCCCTCCTGGAGACTTGCCCAGCAGTACTCTCCGCTGTCCTATTTCTCCTCTCTGTGCCTCCTGTCCAGGACACCTCTGTAGGTTGTAAGAGGATCCTGTCCGCACCCGAGCCCCGGGCCCAAGGTCACCCCCCCAGACTGGGGGGCACCCTCAAAGGCCCCGGCAGCCTAGCACTCCATCTCCAGTTCTTCCACCCGAACTCTCCTCCTCAGCTGGGCTGACCCTGGGTATTTGAGGAGGTCTGCCACCTGCCAATCCGAGTTGGGGATTGGTCAGGGTTCCTCAGAATACCCCAGATGACCCTACCTCCCCTCCCATCTCTCTTTATAGTACCTTCTAGAAAGAAGTGGGAGGTTCTGATGACATCATCTGTGAGTCACCCAACACTACTCTGAGCCACTCCCAGCCCAACAAACCAAAACAAACAGGCCTAGCTGCCAGCTAGAACTGCCTAAATTTACCTAACCTTACCACAAAAACCTCCCTCTAGCACCTACCTAGGTAGAGGGTGCTACAGTACTATTTGCAAGTTATTTTACGTAAATATAATTTGTTTATTATCCATTGGGGTATTTAACAATTCTTAGACATTAGATCATATAGCCACCTACAGGAAAATAAACATTTTTTTAAGGAGCCTGCAGAGCATTGCACCCACAATTAATTAACTATGGAAGCAATGTCAGACTGCTGCAAACTCTTCTTTTAGCTCAAACTCTTGAGTTGCAAACTGAAAAGTCCCTGGAAAACTGAATAGCCTATTTGCCTTTATTAAATCAACCTCTTTGAACTTCCCTTAGGGGTCTGTTTTTTATCTCTGGGGCTTGGCCCAGTTGTACATTTTGTTTTAACTATTTTGGCTGTTGGCCTAAGTTTTTTATTCTAGGTAGCTTATTGTCCCACCTGTTTTCTTTATGGTGAATGATTGGTTGACCTCCACATTGCTAACTAAGGCTCATGATTCTGTCAGGTGGCAGTTCACCCTTAGTTGTGTCTACCTGACCTCGTCTGAAGAACCAAATTGATCCTTAGTGTCCTCCCCTTAATTGTGGCAGTTTCCGCATTTAGGTTGGCTCTTTTTTGTCAAGCCTATGTTGTGAAGCTGATCCCTTCAGATGCCCTATTAGCTTGATCTTCACATCTGTTGGATCTGTCAGTGGCTTTAGCCAACTCCTAAGTTTGACTGCTTTAGGATGTCCTAAATGTCTAGGAATTACTAATTCCCTGTGTCACTGACTGGATGATGAAGAAAATAACATTTTTGTACTGTTAACCTTTTTTTTTAAGTCCATTAAAGCCCAACTCTGGGAAAAGTTAGAAACTCTCTTTTACAATAGGGCTGTACCCACACTGCAAGGGTTAAATGCTGGTTTCTGCCTAGGGGATGAGAAAAGCACTTTTACATTCCCGATCCTCTGCTTCCCTGGCAGACAGAACTCCCACATCTTCTGGAAGTGAATTGTTCTTCAGCATCCTCATATAAAATCAGCCTTGATGTCGTCAGAGTAGCTTAGACTGCTGGAGTGCAGGGAGGAAGAGGCTGGCTTGGCTTGGCCAAGTCCCCTAGATATGAATAAACATTAGCCCTTGTAGTGTGGGTGCAGCCCCTAAGCAAGGAAGCATTTTTATTTTTACTGAAGCTCAATTTTAAGGGGCATGGGTCCTGTGAATTGGTTTATACAGGGCTGGATTAAAGCAGAAATAGACCCTCATATCCTTTACAGCCAAGGAAGCCCCTGTTTGACCTGCAGTTGCCAGGCTGCTGCACATGTGATGAGTTATGACACCAGCCATTTGATGGTTCGACAGTTTAGTTGAGAGCACAAGCACCTATAACAGTTATCATTCATGGCATGCCTATAATGTAACTGTGTTGGGAAGCAGTTAAAATCAATGGGTATAATTCCACTTTAAAGTGGAACCAAAAACCCCCGATCCTTTTCAGCCAAGGAAGCTGCTATCTTAGCCTCTGTTTGATCTGCAACTGCCATGATCCTGCACATGTGATCGGTTATTACACCAGCCATTTGATGGTTTGACAGTTTGGTTGAGAGCACAAGCAAATATGACAGTTAGCAATCCTAGCATGCTGTTAATTGAAGGCCTCATGAACGTTGGAGGTTATAAAACCCCTAGTAGGTTAAGCTGTAGAATGCTGCATTAAAAACGCACTTTTTTTAGCGTTTTGCAGCGTGCTTGCATTAGCGTTTTCAAGCATTTTTTAGCATTTGCGTTTTTTTAGCTTTTTTTTTAGCAAAACTATACTCCCACAAAAGCTTATGGCTCAAAATCGCTCATTAATACAGAATAGCCACATTTTCAGCTTTTTCAGCATTCTTCTGTGTTTTTCGGTTAGAGCGTTTTTACAGCTGAAAAACTACTCATCAAACCCACTGTTTTTTTTTTCCAGCCAGAAAATGCCCCTGCCAAAAACTGTTGATAAGAGCCTATGTGTGCATGGACACATAGGATAACATGCTGGGGAGTTTAGTGGCTGCAGAAAAAAACGCCTGAAGCCAAAAACAGCTGCTGCAAAAATGTCCAGTGTGCGCTCTCCCTCCTGGCCTGTCCTGTACAGCGGCAGTATGCTATAGCCTATAGGAGTATTGGGCGCTCTGGGGTCAGTGCCTGGTGACAGCTGTAGGCAAGGTTTGTTCCTGGCAGGGTCGTCGGATGCAGCAGAGCCCCAATGAGTGAAGAACACTGACATTGTATATATACTGTACAGTGCCTGATCTGTCCTCACATGTGTGATGTTATCGTACCAAGCAAATGGCCCTCCCCCCTCAGTATGTAGCGCACCCCTCAACCCTGCACTCAGTACGTAGCGTAGCCCACAACCCTGCGCGCAGTATGTAGCACACCCCGTAACCCTGCACTCTGTACATAGTGCACCCCTCAACTCTGCAGTCAGTGCGTAGCACACCCCGCAGCCCTGCACTCTTTATGTGGTGCACCCTGCAACCCTGCACTCTTTAAGTAGTAAAAGAATGTAGTAAAACAAATGCAGACCCCTGCATTCTGTGCATTACACTCTCCTGACCCCTGCCACCTCCACCGTATACATGGGCAGGGCAAAGGGGTGGGGTCAGGGGTGGAGCGAGAGGGGGCAAAAAGAGGTTTCGCCTAGGGCAGTGATGGCGAACCTTGGCACAACAGATGTTTTGAAACTACATTTCCCATGATGCTCAACTACACTGCAGAGTGCATACAGGGAAATGTAGTACCAAAACATCTGGGGTGCCAAGGTTTGCCATCACTGGCCTAGGGTTTCAAAATTCCTTGCACCAGCCCTGCTAAAGTATCAGCAAATAAAATAAAATGCTCAAGAAAATGCTTGTACTAACATGCTTAAAAAAAGCTTGAAAAACTTTTAAGGAAACTCAAACTGAAGTGTGAAGCTAGCGTTATAGTAGAGTACAAAAATGTATAAACACAGACTAATACCTCTTTGATAATACGTATAGGCAATCTCTCTTCTATTATTTCATTTGGCAGAACAGGTATTTTTATTTCAGAAAGAGGGTGATGATGGAAAACAGCAAATCCAAATGCCAAAACACTGACTTGGCCAACTTCCAGAGGCTGATTACTGAGAGGTTAATTTGTCTTTCCACTGTCTGCCTGGAAAGTATTTCCACTGTAATTACAATAACTTTCCAGCTAATTTTTCCAATGATATGAAATATTTATAGATTAGAGAACACTTCTGCCACGTGAAAGGGGTTATCAGTTGTTTGCATGTTCATTTTGTTCTTCGGAATGGTAATACGTACAAGATAGGACTTTAGGTTGGTATTCACAACACTGCAGCTAGCCTACAGCATAACATGTAGCGCTAATTTAGCGGCTAGAGCCTTGTGTTTTCTTGACATAATAATGACAACATTATTGAAGCATCTGCAGAAATAAATGTGTTTTGTTACTTCTAATTAAAGCACAGCTTTACTTTTGTAATAAAAACCCTATATGGATCCCCTACCTCCCTTGTGTCTAGTAGACCTACTCCACACAGCCCAACCCTCTGCCGAGCCAATCAATATTTTTGTCCATTTTTCCACAAACCGGCCGCCTACGATGTAGTGTGCAAACACGATTACAGGTTCTGTAGAGATGAATGGACCAGATAGATTACATGGCAACCCCACACAACTGTTTACACTGTTATATTAACATCTGAGTATGAGTCTAATAGCAGTATTAAACCCAAAGCCAAAAATGTAAGATGTAGCTTGCCAATCAGTGGCGGCCGTCCATATAGGGCGCAGGGGCCCCTAATCTACATACAGGGCGCCAGACGCATGGATTTCAATGGTATTTTTTATTTTTTTTGAAGCACGTGATTAGAGTCCGAGGCTCTATTTGGCTTCAAAAAAGGGTGGGCTTGGGGCGCAGAGCACTGTGCCCTGAGCCCACCCAGTTTTGTGACAATAGCAAATTAATATTCGTTATTGCCTTCCTGATTCTCCTCCCGACCAATCAGGAAGCATGTTCCGAGACCCGAGACCCTGGAGTAAGGAGCAGCAGCCCTGGATCCTCCTCATCTGCCTCCTAAGGTAAGGAGGCCTCTGATCATGACCTTCACCATCAAAATTTGGGTCACTTTTATTCCTATTACAAGGAATGTTAACATCCCTTGTAATAGAAAAAAAGCATGACATGACCTCTCTCACATTTACAAAAAGTCTTTTTTTTTCAATAAAAAAATTTCCCCTTTAAGACCATTGGGCAGAAGTGACGGGGGCCATCTTTCCCTCATTTGACTTCCAGCCTCTCAGGGGAATGGATCGGATTGTCTCAGCCGCTACCGACGGATCTGGTAAGCGGCGGAGGCAACCGGGATGGGGCGGGAACCTCTCCCGCCGCCGATAAAAGTGATCGCGCTGTGAATCTATCGCAGAGACCACTCTTATCTTAAAGCGCGCAGCCTATCGTTTTTAAAAATACCAGGGTTATGCAGCTATCTGTTGCCATAACAACGGTAATTAGTGTCAAAGTACCAACGTATAAAGACGACGGGCGGCCCGGAAGTGGTTAAACTACACTAACTAACTGAAGCCAAACTCCAACTCACACTCATAATCAGTTACAGCAAGCAGCTTTTTTCCTTATGGGGTAAAGGCTTTTTAAAAAAAAAATTTAATAAATAGTGTCGCGCTAAATCAGCAAAGTGAAAAGATTAGTGACTCAAAGTGTGAAGTTGGCAAACATATTCACAGGTGAAATATTAATCAAAAGTCCATATCAGAGTCCATATAAAATAATGAAGCATAGTAATTGATGAAGCATAGATACCTCTATTGGATGTCTTCATATATCTAGCACCGTGGGCATGCAGTAAACCAAGTGTAATGCAACCACCGCCACCCGATAAGATGTGCGCTTACCCTCTAGCGTTGACACACCTATTACGGATGGTCAAAAACAGCATGTGAGTAAGACTCCTCTATGTCTTCAATCCATAGTACTGGAACAAAACGTCCCAATATTCCGTCCAAACCATATACACCATACGTTCCCCTCATCAAAGCAGGTGCATCAAATCAGGAAAGAAAAGGGGTAGACATAGTGTAATATAAAAGCGTTTAAAATATATTTAAAGGTTGCACTTACATATAGGCAATAAAAACATTGCATGTAAACATCACATCTCCCACAAGGACAAGTTGAATGGTGAAGCGGTACCGGAATGCAGCTGTCGCCCTACCGCTTTCATCTAATAAGACTTCTTCCTGGGGCCGTGTAAAATATGAAGAGTTTTTTAGCCGATGAGGTTTCCAAGTTATCTCAGATTCCCAGTAACATATGTTTGGGGTCTACCGGTAACTGGATTTGAGAGAGCTTATTGATATTGCTCACCACTGCTTCCCAGAAAGAGCGCAGCCTTGTACACTGCCACATCACATGGAAGAAGGTACCCTCCTCCATTCTACGTTTGCAGCATAATGGATCAGTACCAGGGTAGATTTTGGCTAATCTTACAGGGGTGTAGTATGCCTTATGGAGAAATTTTATTTGAATGAACCTATCCCTAGCCGATATCATCAGTGGGATAAACTGCTGAACTCCTTCCTCCCAATCGTCATTCTCTAGTTCGGGCAGGTCCCGGTGCCAGGCATCAAATCCCTGGGAAACCCTGGAGGTATCAAGACTAATCAGAATAGCATAAAGAGAAAAAGTGTTTTCGACTCATTCTGGGATCTAAGTATGTCCTCAATTTCGGAGGTTGCTAGAGAAACTGGGGGATATTACTCCGAATCTGGCCCATACCACCAGGTCGGGAAAAGTTCAGAAGTGGGATAGTATGTCCTCAATTTCGGAGGTTGCTAGAGAAACTGGCTGTGGGAACTGGGCCCGGAACGCATGTCGCAGTTGCATGTATCGGAAGAACATTCGATTTGGGAGGCCTTTCCTGCGTTTTAGGTCATCAAATCTGATTAGGTCATTACCGGTCATCACGTCCGCGAGGGATATAACTCCGAATCTGGCCCATACCACTGGGTCGAGAATAGTTCAGAAGTGGGGCAGTCTAGGATTACCCCACAAGGGAGTATGCGGAGACCAGCATTGTTGCTCCGCCACTTTAGCTCTGACCGTGTCCCACACCCGAAGGGTAGTCTTCATAGGAGTGGTGGTCTGGGGGTTCACAGGCAGACCTCTATGAATCAAATTCCTCAGTTCGGCATACGATCCCAGCAGTGCCGCCTCTAGAGTGGACGCTGGATTAGCCGGCTCCTTGGCCAGCCACCATTTGACCGTCACTAAACACCGCCCAATAATATTTGAGAAAATCCGGCAGGGGTAGGCCCCCTAGTGTAATAGGTAATTGCAGAGTGGCCTTGGCCAATCTGGGGGTGCTACCTTTCCAAATAAAAGACGTGATTATACTGTCAAGTTTTTTTAAAAATGAGGACGGAATAGGAATCGGGGTATGCCTAAAAAGATATGTGAACTTTGGGAGGATAGACATCTGTATTAAATTAATTCGGCCCACCGGAGTGAGAGGCAGCAGCCGCCAAGCCACACACCTCCAACCCAGAAGATCCACCATCGGAGTCAGGTTCAGGGGGATGAATTGTGAGAGCTCACCGTGTATCATCACCCCAAGGTATTTGAACTGTAGGACTGTCCGAAGTGGGGTGTCCGCCGGGAGTACCGTCGCGGCCGAGAGTAACAGGAATAGGACCGATTTGTTCCAATTAATGCATATCCCGGAGTAATGGCCAAAGTCATCAATGAGTGTCAGGGCCGCTGGCAGTGAGGTTGAGACGTCCCTAAGGTATAAAAGGGTATCATCTGCATATAGTGATATCTTCTCCTGAACCGTCCCCACCTGTACTCCCTTAACCACAGGGGAAGCCCTGATTCTGATCGCCATGGGCTCCATAGCCAGTGCAAAAAGGGTAGGTGACAGCGAGCATCCCTGCTGAGTGCCGCGATAGAGAGGGAAGGAGGGGGAAAGGGTAGAGCCAGTTTGCAGTCAAATGCTTTTTCAGCATCCAGGGAGGCAACTGTGTCAGTACAGGTAAGTGATTCCGTTGAGGTCAGGACCGTATACAGTCGTCTGAGGTTGATGTCCATCCCCTTCCCAGGCATAAATCCCGTCTGGTCATCTACAATCAGCTTGTGAATGACTCCATTGACCCTCCCAGCAAGAACCTTGGCAAGGATCTTCACGTCTGCATTGATCAGGGAGACAGGCCGGTAGGAGGTACACTCCTCTGGGTCCTTGCCGGGTTTGTGCAATACCACAATAACTGCTTCTGCCATGGACGGCAGAAGGGAGCCATTCCGTAAGGTCATCGTAAGGGTGTCATGTAATGTGGAGGTCAATTGCTCCCCATACTGTTTATAGAATTCCAGGGGAAAGCCGTCCGACCCCGGGGTCTTCCCCGCCTGCAGGGAGCTAAGGGCCTGTTGTATTTCATTGAGGGTAATGGGGCTGTCCAGTCTGTCTCTATCTTCTAGGGGAAGGGTAGGGAAGTCTATCTGAGATAAGTAAGAAGTCAGGTCCGTCTCCGGGTATGCTACTTTGGAAGAGTATAGGGCCTTGTAATATGCAGCGAAACGTTTATTTATGGCCATTGGGTCTTATAGTAGGGTACCATCCTCGTCTCGTGTGCATGCTATGTTGGCCACAGGGTGCCACGCCAAGAGCCTTCGGGTCTTTTCCCCCTGCTTGAAGATACGCTGCGATTGCGCCAGCTGTCGCTTCTTAGCTTTTTGAACTCGAAGGAGAGTCACCTCTCGAAAGGCAGCTTGCATATCTAAGCGGGTAACGGGGTTGTTAGAGGAAACATATTGGGACTCTAGGCATTGTGCCCTGGCCTCAGCTTCCTCTACCATGATGGCAGCATCATAACGGGCACGAGCTATGGTTGCTTGGTAGCACCACTTTATGTAAGCCTTGAAGGCATCCTAAACCAGCTCCCCGGGGGCGGACCCTGCATTGGTAGCCCAGAATTCAGAGTTGTGTTTCCCAATTTCCATCTCTATGGTGGGGTCAGATATCCAGTAACGAGACAGGTGCTCTGACGGAGGCGTAGCAGTCTGAAAGTCACAAAGCAGTGGTGCGTGATCAGATATACTCCGTGGGAGTATTGTGATCTCCTTAACCCTAGCCAACAGTCCAGCACTCACGAACAACAAGTCAATACAGGACATTGCATTGTAGGAAGCGGAGTGACTAGTAAAGGCCTTGACAGCGGGGTACTTCCACCGCCATACATCTGTTAGTCCATACATGGACACCCAGCGGGTTCGGGAGCATATTGAAATCTCCCACTATCATCACATTGTCAGTAGAAAATCCAGAGAGAACAGAGGTTAGGAGTTTCAATGTGGATGGTTTCACGGGGGGGGGGGGGGGGGTCAGATAAATTCCCAATATAACCATTTCAATCGTATCTATAACCATGCGGAGTAGGACGTACCTCCCCTCCGGGTCAATTCTCACATCCATGAGCTCAAACACCAAGGACTTATGGATCAGGATGCTAACTCCCCTGGCATAGCCAGAAAAGGCAGCATGGTAGAAGTGGCCCACTCAAGGTTTCTTAAGGCTAAGTACCCTGCTACCCACCAAGTGGGTCTCTTGCAGTACACAGATATGCGGGTTGTATTTCTTAAGGTAAGTAAACACCAAGGATCTTTTAACTTTATTGTTTAGACCCCTGGTATTCCAGGAAATCATTTTCAGGAGGGCCATAGTTCTGGCTGAAAAGTAGGAGGATTAACAAAGAGCATAATGAACCCATGACCTGGAGGTATGCACAGTCCCATACCACGCATATTGAATGACCGTCTAGCGGACAGTACTGACAGAAAAGTATATCCCCAGAAAAAAAAGACCACTGCTGGTAAAGACACATAGTGGAAAACACATTACATCCCAACCCCCCCACCACGCACATCCGTATACCAAACCACGGAGTGCCTGGATCCCAACCCAACAGAGAAAAACATATTTAGATATGGTAGGAAGTACTCCTACGGGAGCAAGTAACAAAGGTAACCGTCTCGAACATCAGCAGACCGTGTCTCAGAGCAGCCCGCGACGGCACACCATATACCTGTGGAATAAAAGGAGTTATAACAATGCAGGGATACAAACTGACACCTAACATAAGTTAGGGGCACAAACTTAGCTGCAAACTGGAAAAGTCTGACAGACCTGTCCGCCCATTATCCAGGAGGGACACCATCAAACATTAAGGAAGTCTATAGATCCCCCTCCCACACGGCACCAACAGTCAAAGGGGTAGTAGGCAGCATCACTATTAGCCTGTCCAAATGAAGGTTTCACCATATCAGTTCTTTGCCAAGGTGCGTGCAGGTGCCTGCATGGGGTCAAGGGGGTCATGCAGCAGCATCTCATGGAGGGGCCCTGTACCACTCAACAATGGTCAACAGGCAGTTCGGGTACTCCAGTCAGGGAACAAGAGGAATAAACAGAGTCGCACAGTCAAATATAAAGTAGTATAAGGGCAGAAAGGTAGAAAGTGTACTTATCGTGGCCCCAGTAGAGTATCGAGCCACTGAGAGGCATCTTCTGGGGATGTGAAGTATCAAGTTGTCTCTCCATTCACCACCCTCAGATGAGCAGGAAACAGCATGCTATATTTAAGGCCACGTGTATGGAGTTGGGCCTTGATGTGGTCAAAGGTTCTGCACTGCCTCTGAGTTTCCACCGTGTAGTCCGGGAACAACATCAGCCTGGTATCCTCAAACTTCAGCTCCTCCAACTTCCTTGCCTCCCTAAGGATCATGTCCCAGTCTCTAAAGTTCAACAGCCGGAAAATAAAGGTGCGTGGCGGGGCACCCAGCGGTCACTGAACCAGCGGCATCCAGTGGGCCTCTTCCACCGCGAAGTGGAGGGAGAAGGGGCTCAAGGGAAGAGGGTGCGTAGTAGTTGTTCTGTGAACATCACCAGATCCTGTCCTTCAGCTCCCTCAGGCAACCCCACTAGCCGCAGGTTGTTCCTGCAGCTGCGATTCTCGCTATCTTCTGCTCTAGCCTCCAAAGCCTTGACCTTTACCTGGAGCGTATGCAGAGAGGCATGATGGTCCCTCACCCTCTCCTCTAAATCTCTGATTCGGCGCACCGTTTTCTGCAGGCGGTCGTGGACCCTGTCCATTTTCCCGCCGTAGAAGCCCAAGGTCAGTCTGCAGGGTTTCAATTTTAGCAGTCAGGGTAGTCTGACAACCCGCTATGGCCTGCATGAGCGCTGCAAAGCGGTCCTCCGCCAGCAGCTCAGGATCCGAGGAGGCTGTCTGCATCGCCATATTTAGTAGGCCCGGCGGGGCTCGTTTCGTCGGCTGTTGAGGGGATTTAAAGCGGAGGTCCGGGCTAAAAAAAAAAATTAAAAGTCAGCAGCTACACATACAGTAGCTGCTGACTTTTAATATTAGGACACTTACCTGTCCTGGAGTCCAGCGATGTCGGCACCCGCCGCCGATCTTCGGATCGGGGGACGGGTGCAGCCGCCTCCATCGCGGGTAAGGGAACCCGGACGTGTACGCAGTACAGCTTCACGCCGGGCACCTTACCGCGCATGCGCGAGCTCTGCCGCGCTCTGCTACTGGCCAGGCGGCCAGTAGCAGAGCGAGCAGGGAGGAGGGAGCCGGGCTTTTGACGTCAGCGGCCGCGTCCGCCGGCCAGAGATCCCGGAAGTGTGGAAAAGGACACCTGTCTTTAGACAGGTGTCCTCTTCCCCCTCCCCCCCGAAAGGTGCCAAATGTGACACCTGAGGGGGGGGAGGAATCCAACCAGCGGAAGTTCCACTTTAGGGTGGAACTCCGCTTTAAAAGCACTTGCGCCCTTCCGCCGAGAGCCGGAGTTCTCCTTTCGCATGCCCAAGAGGTCAGCAAGGCAATCCGGTGTCCGGTGCAACAGACAAATCACACTATAGCCGGATAAGTTACTGGTGTGCCGCGGAGCTCAATCCCGCACGTCCGTTCAATCCACCATCTTGGCCACGCCCCCGAAAAGCTGAACATTTTTAATCATTCCTGTCTGTGTTAAATGGTTTGTCTCATCCATGTACGTTAAAACATTCTACTAGAGAGCTTGGGCTTTTGAAAAACAACAGACTAGCTTGCTGGATCACCAGATGAAAATAGAAGAAAAATAGCCTGAAAAAGTAAACTAATGCAGCCATCACATCTAAGAATTAGTAAGCTGCAATAAAATAAATATTTGCTTTTGGGTTTAATACTGCTTTAAGGAGTCTTTACAGAAAACTGTTATCAGACAGATTGATTAAGGGCCAGTTCACACCATAGAAATGCAGTCCGGATGCGTTCCAGATGCTTTTCTGCATGTGCATTTTTGATGCATTGCAGTGTGCTTTCCCCCCTCTTTTTTCCTAACCTTGAGGCTGGGTTCACACTATTGCGAATTGGATGCGGATTCACCGCATCCAATTCGCAATATCAGGAGATTTTGACTGGCTCTCTATGGAGCCGGTTCACATATCTCAGTAGTGGCTCCGGTGCGAATTGCACCGGAGCCCTGTGTGTCTTTTAGTCCGTTTCAGGTCCGAATTCAGCCCAAAATTTGGGCTGAAATCAATCCTGAAATGGTGAATGGGGACGCCCAGCCTAAGAAAGGACATGTGTGTTCCAGTGCATTTTTTTTGTGCATTCCAGTGCATTTTTGATGCGTTTACAGCGTTCCAGTACAGTCCAGTGCAGGAAAAATGCAGCATGTTCTATTTTTTTTATTGGAACTGGAACGCCCTGGAATTGACCACACTGATGTGAACTATGTCATTGAAAACCATATTACCTACTTTCCATAAGTTTTTGATTGTATTGTTAGTGTATTTTATGTGTTGCCCAAGACAATTCCTCTTCTTACAATGTGGCCCAGGAAGGTCAAAAGGTTGGACACTCCTGTTTCATAGTCTACAAACTATGGTATATATGTTTGAAAATCGAAAATGCCAGTACTTTGGAAAGTAGACAGTCTGTGGTGTTCAGTAAGGGGCATGGTGGGGTTTTTGGAGTTGTAATTTTGTCACAATTTTTGCAAAATGAAAAAATTAAATACACTTTTTTTTTTTTTTACATATTGCCACCAGAGGAGTACAGCGTCATCATATGGCTGGTGTGGCGGTGATCAGGTACACTGACTGCAGACAGTATGTAAAAAATAAAATAAAATGAAATGACAAAGATCAACACAATAGTACACAGCGAATGGCTATGAATGAAAGCCATTCATTGTGTACAACTGTCATGTGATCACTGTGATTGGTCATAGCAATCACATGGTACTGGGGCCAGCCTGATTCAATAATCTATCATACGTTGTGTCCGGTGGACACAGAGGGTGACAGATCGTGCTGCAGCAGAGCCCCTAGGGCGTGCATGAGGTACGTGAATGGGAGAATGTCATATGGCGTCCACCCTGGATGGGAGAGCTCGGCCGTCATTCGTCTATAGGCTGGGCAGGAAGGAGTTAAACATTAACCCAGTGGAAACTGGTTTTCAATTTTTTTGGGGCAGAGGTAAATATACCTGACTCCCTCACTCCCCCCACCCCTGTTGCACTTACCCCATACAGGTTGCATCTCCTCCTGAGTCCAGGCGGTCGCTTCTCCTCCCGGTCAATCGGGTCTTAGGACTCCTGGCCAATCAGGTCTTAGGACTCCCGGCCAATCAGGTCTCAGGATCCGATTCCTGATTTCCGGGAGGAGAAGCAGGAAGACATTATAAGCGAATATTAATTTGCCAATGCCAGTGGCAATGCTCTGCGCCCCGAGCCCACCCTTTTTGAAGCCAATTAGAGCCTCAGTCTCTAATCATGTGCTTCAAAAAAAAAAAACCCATTGAAATCTATGTGTCCGGCGCCCTGCTTGGAGATTAGGGGCCGGGCGCATGGATTAGACCCCTTATGAGCGGCCGCCACTGGATTAACCTATTGAATTTTAAACATGAACCTCTTGCAATTACAGGCACTGGCAGGTCGCCCTATGACCACATTTTAATCTGTTCATAGGGCAACCTGCCAGTGCCTGTAATTGCTATCCTGCAACCACTAAAGCTAGCCATACATGTTATAATCGGATTGTATCAAAGAAGCACATTGTGATTTAACCTCCCTGGCGGTATGATTATTTCTGATTTTTGGTGCTGAGAGCGGTATGATTATTTTGCATGGAGATTTGGCGTTTTATATTGTAGGCCTGTAATTATTAGGAATAACTCACTTAAATCTGTCCAAACAAGAGTCTAGTAGACATCCCGGGTATGAAAAAGTTTGAAACATGAAATCATAAATTATAATATGATAAATAACTATAAATAATTATCAGAAATAATTACGTAATAGTAATGAAATGTATTCAATAATGTAATCAACCCAAAACACTGAAATTTGCTCAGTTGCAGAATTGTCGCTGTCGTCACTTTCAGTGTCTGATGATAAATTTCCCCAAAAATCAGTATCACTCAATTCTGCAAATGATTCTTATTTACTATCGCTGTTTTCTAGCTGATAAAAAAAACACTTTTGACGTAAAGGGACACTTTTTGGTTGCTATGGACATTCTCATGTTTCCAGGCAAAAAGAATGGCATATATAATATAAAAGTGCATGCAGGGCACTGGGCAAACCACTAGGGACAAAGGGGATGTGAAATTATTTCATACAGTAATGTAATCTGTAAGATTATAGTGTACTGTATGTGCTGTGTGTGTTTCACTATTTGAATTTCCCGCCGGTCTCCGTCCCCGTGCGACGCGACGCTCGCAGGGAACGGAGCCCGGCACACAGAGTCATCTGCCGGCGGACACAGCCCGCAGACACGCTGACACCGTGGGGGGACATCACTGGATCCAGGGGACAAGGTGAGTAACCCAGCCTGGATCCAGCAATGCAATCCCGAGTGTGGCTCGGGGTTACCGCTCTTGGTACTGAAATTCCACCCCGAGCCACACTCGGGATTACCGCCAGGGAGGTTAAATGGGAGGACCTTTAAAATCTAAATTTATATATGATTTTCTATTTAGGGTTAAGCTAGCCATGGACGGCCTGAATTCAGGTCATGGACAACCTTGCAAGCACCTCCTGGCTCAACAAAAGTGAATTTAAAAATCGAGCTTGGCCAGATGCAATCTCTGTTTGGCAGCTCCATTGTATTCAGTCTGGCTGCCTGAATACCATAGCCAGCAGTTCTGATTCTTCCATCTACGCTGTAAAGCCCCGTACACACGGGATGACGATCGCATACAACAGGTCGTACTCACGACCGTTGTATGCGAAATCGATCGTTCGTATCCACGATTTGAATAGTCGAACATGCGACGGTCATACAAGGGAGTTGTATGAGCAGACTAGAAAACTTGGTCGTACCAACAAGCTCTCATACGACCGTTGTATCGTGTGTACAGAGCAGTTGGTACAACAAAGTTGTATTGTGCAAAACACGCATGCTCCAAAGTCAGGAAGGGCTGGATGCTAATTACATGCATCTTTCTTTGGTCGTACGATCGTGTAGTGCAGTCAGTATGCTACATACAACAGCCAACATACAATTTGACACGATTATACGTGCGATCGTCGAACCGTGTGTACGGGGCTTTAGAGTGGGTGGCGGAATTGGTTGGGCTGAAAGAGAGAATTTTGAGTTGTTTACAGCTACAGTAAATAAAGTGTTCTACTCCAAAATATATCTGTTATAGCAATAATCAGCAACCACTCCTTTTTTTTCCTGCAAAAAGACCAAAATAACATTATCAAGCCAGATCGGTTTCATACATTTCCATTCCGTGTCAAGCTAAATGTACTGACTGAGCTGAACACAGTTGTTGTTAGCACGGAACAGCATGTGAATATCGCCAGACAAGTATGAGAACATTCATTAACGTCCCGAGGCCATCCATGTTTCTCATCTATATTTTTAGACTATCCCACCAAGTTGTTGTAGCATTCATTATCTAATTGAAAAGGCCTGCCCGACCTCAGACACCTGCATTGCATTCCTTCTGTACTCTACCATGGGTGGATTATGGAGTGAGGTGTTTTTTTTTTTTAATTCTGGAAGAGAGCCAGAAAAGAATCCAGGCCCAAGTACATGGTATTCTGGTGAGGTAACGGGGAAACTTTCAACAGTCTGACTATGTATACCGCATAGGGTGTCCTTTATCTAAGCAAAGCTGCTTAGATCCCATGTACATAAGGCATTAAACCTGCCTTGCATACTCCATGTTTAAAATAGCTTTGCTGCTACTAAGACAGTTCATCTCATATTGTAATTTGGATTGATGTATGTTCCCAGCATAATACTTGTTCGCTGCGTATAGAATACAGAAAGTACGGTTCTTGTTTAAAGTGTCATTAAAAAACAAAATTGTGTGGTGCTAGTGCAAATAAATAATGAATAAAAATTCAGTGCAATTAATGAAGACCACCATATGGTATATGACAACCACATATGAAATACAGTTTAATAACAGTTCATTGAACATCAAAAAGAACAGTCTTGTGAATCTTCTTAAAATTTGTGTACTTCCACCATATAAAGTGCTCTTCGAGCATATGCTAAAGCATGGGTGTCCAACCTGTGGCACTCAAGCTTTTGGGTGCCATGCTTGCAACTGTTAGGCCTCATACACACGGACGTTTCTTAAAAAATAAACAAAACGTGGGGCCTGACGTCAAGGAAAAAAAAATTAGCGTTTTTCGGCGTTATGCATCGGCGTTAGTGAGCGTTAATGAGCGTCTGCGTCAATAGGCGTTTTAAAAAAAAATCATCCCTCTGCTATTTTTCAACCTAAAAACGTTGGCATCAAAAAACGCCGGTTAACGCCGGTACAGTGTTAGTTGGCGTTAGTGAATGTTTTGCGGCGTCGGCGTCAAAAAACATCAAAACATTACAGCCTCAGAACGCGCTGGCCGTGGGTTCTAGTTTCAGCTCACTAACGCCGACGCCATCTACAGCTCAAAAACTTCGGCGTTTTTATGGGGCCATTGACTAACATGGAGAGCTGCAAAAAACACCAGAAAATGCCGGCGTCAAAAAACGTCCATGTGTATGAGGCCTTAGCCTTGCAATGCCTCGAGGGACTGGCTTTGCAATGCCTCATGGGACTATTAGTTTCACAACAGCTGGAGGTCCGCAGGTTGGACACCCATGTGCTAAAGTGAATACCACTCCACCATGTGCACTGTATGTGGGTCTACTCACCTTGATACTGACTGCCAATGTTACGAATGGTTAGTTAAACCAGTTTAGTTGATAAAATTAGATATGGCACCTCTTCATCCTAAACTGAATCAGCCTGGAGTCTTGATTAGAGAAATCCAATACAATGTTCATCCACAGGCAGCACATCAATTGAGTCACTTGCACCTCAAAATAAATCCAATACATCTAATGCTCTCCATTTAAAACCACACCTTTTAGTAAAAAGCATTAGATCTACCCATATTATGTGAAAGGATAAAAGTAACATATCACTTTAAGCATCCACAACTGGATTACTAAGTTTAGGCTCTGCTTGTTCCCACCGGCAGAGTGAAGATTGTCATCCATTGTAATAAAGAAGATTGCAAGTGTAGCCAGGAGTCCTGAAATATTCCTCTCCTGTGCCTCATCTCAAGGATTAGAAGGACACAGTGTTCTCGGGTACCTAACTTTTATAGCCGGCAGAAGATTGACTGAACTTTACAAAACAGGATTGCTGCAAATACATCTACTCATCCTCTCCCCAGTCATATACTCAGGGCTATTTACTTGGTATTATTACATCTCCTAAGAAAACTCTAGTTTAGAACAGGAGCATTTAAATAGATATTCATTGTTATTTAGTGTGATTATATAACACTAAGTTAACTGCTATTTGATTATATTTTACATGTGCATTTCATTATTATTTGAGTTACAATCCATTGAGTGGTACCAATTTACCCTTCAGGTTACCTATTTTGTATAAAATTTAATTTAACATCTTATCTTGATTCTCAGTAAATTTTACCAAATCACATTTCTATCAGTGAACCCATGAGTATTGTTTAAACTCAATTGGAGGAATCATATTTTGCATTACTGTTGTTGGAAAATACAGAAAGTGATGGAAGTTATTGAAGTAACCGCTCCTTTTATTTGCCAGAATTATAAGGTTAACTTGTATATGTGAAGATCTTTATGTCAACAATTTCTGTTAAAGCGTTTGTTAATCCCCCCAAAAAATGCTGCTCCTGTCTCCTTAATGTACAATTAGCAGCATGGTGCTTTTGTTTTTTAACCACTTCCACACAGCGCGCAGTATATTTGCTGTGGCAGTGTGGCGCTGTCTCGCGAATCGCTGTAAATAGATGGCAATTTACGGACAGGCAGCTAGGGGTGCGAGCGCGTCACCGGCGCCGCGCGCTCGTGCCCGCCGCACACTGGAGGAGTGTGCCCGCAGCTCAGGCGGACCTGATGTCCGCCGGCAAGCCGTGATGAGCTGCCAGAGGGAAAGAACGGGGAAACCGCCTAGGTAACCACGGCAGTTCCCCATTCTGACAGGCGGCATCTGAGAGATCTACTGATCCCTGTCACTGGGATCAGTTAGATCTCTTATGCCCCTGACAGCCCCTCTGTATCCCCTAAAATACCTGTTTGATAATGCCAGGTCATAACTTCCCCCCTGAGTGCTGACTCCCCTATCATATTAGCTGATCCTGAGAGCCCGTGGTCTGTGCAGTCACTAGCAGCTCTCCTATTCAGCTCTGCCTGTCTTCAACTCTCCCCTCCTTCCCCTCCCTCTCCCTGTCAGTACGTAGAGTCTCTTCTCTGCTCTCATAATTAACTTTTAAAGCCCCTATCCCCTGTGTATTAGAATAAGAAGTTTGCCTGTGTCAGTGTTATATCATAAATATTCTTATCTATATAGATAACACAACGGCTTCCTACACACGGCTCTCTCCTCTCCTCTCCAGCTGACCTCAGCAGCAGTGCTCGGCCCCATCCGCAGGAATTCTTTGCTGCACAGAGGAGAGAGAAAAACGACAACTGATCCTAGGAAGCTGCTGTGTCATCTATACAGATAAGTATATATGTTATAGCATAGGCACAGGGGAATTATTGTGCTAATACAGAGGGAATGGGAGCATTTTATACAAGTGGCTTAACAGCCACTTTAATCGATAATTCTCAGAGGCGTGGCCTATATTGTTGTTACTCAAAGGTTCTCATTTCTTGCAGAAATAAGAGTTGAGTAAACATTTCAAACTCTAACTGTGGTGTTGTTTCCATTACTGAAAAAGTGTACTTCTCAATGGAGCATTGCAATATGAGTGAACCCAGAGTGTCAGGGGTGGTGGAGGACTCTCAGAACAGGGAAACACAAAGGGGAATTGTTTCTTTAAGCAGCTCTCAAGAGGGCAGCACTACACAAGGAAAGGACATTATGGCTGCAGTTTGTTGATAATGTTTCTACGAAGACCAGGACGTGCTCAGTAAACAGGGAACCAGCACACTCCTGAGCCCTGCACCTTGTACATAGCGAACTCCTGAGCCCTGCAACCTGCACATAGCAAACTCCTGAGTCCTGCACTGTATACATAGCACACTCCTGAGTCCTGCACTCTATACATAGTGCACTCCCGAGTCCTGCACTCCATACTTAGCGAACTCCTCAGTCCTGCACCCTATACATAGCGCACTCCTGAGTCCTGCACTCTATACATAATGCACTCCTGAGTCCTGCAACCTATACATAGCACAATCCTGAGTTCTGCACTCTATACATAGCGCACTCCTGAGTCCTGCACTCTTTACATAGCGCACTCCTGGGTCCTGCACTCTATACATAGCGAACTCCAGAGTCCTGCACCCTATACATAGCGCACTCCTGAGTCCTGCACTCTATACATAGCGCACTCCTGAGTTCTGCACTCTATACATAGTGCACTCCTGAGTCCTGCACTCCATACATAGCGAACTCCTCAGTCCTGCACCCTATACATAGCGCACTCCTGAGCCCTGCACTCTATACATAGCGCACTCCTGAGTCCTGCAACCTATACATAGCACACTCCTGAGTCCTGCACTCTATACATAGCACACTCCTGAGTCCTGCACTCTTTACATAGCGCCTTCCTGGGTCCTGCACTCTATACATAGCGAACTCCTGAGTCCTGCACCCTATATATAGCGCACTCCTGAGTCCTGCACCCTATACATAGCACACTCCTGAGCATTGCACTCTATACAAAGTGAACTTCTGAGTCCTGCACCCTATACATAGCGCAGTCCTGAGTCCTGCACTCTATACATTGCATACTCCTGAGTCCTGCACCTTGCATGTAGCACACTCCTGAATCTGCACTCTGTGCTTAGCTTCTCTGTCAGCTTTACTTTTATTGTCTCCATCATCTCAACCCACACAGCTATTACCTTTTGTATCATTTGACCCTTAATTTTAGATTGTAAGCTCTAATGAGCAAGGCCCTCTGATTCCTCCCATATTAAATGGTATTGTAACTGTACTGTCTGCCCTCGTGTTGTAAAGTGCTGCGCAAACTGTAGGCGTTACATAAAGCCTATAAAATAATAATAATAATAATAAAGATGCACACTCCTGAACTCTGCACTTTGTACGTAGCACACTCCTGAACTCTGCACTCTGTAGGTAGAGCATACCTGAACCTTGCATTCTTTATGTAGTTCACTCCTGCACGTTTTACAAAGCACACTCCTTGCACTTTGCACATAGCGCACTTCTGAACTCTGCACCTTGTATGTAGCACACTCCTGAACTATGCACTCTGCATGTAGTACACTACTGAACTCTGCGCTCTGTAAGTGGCGCACTTCTGCACTCTGTACATAGCACACTCCTTAACTCTGTCTGCACCCTGTACATAACACACTACTGAACTTTGCACCCTGTACCTAACACACTGCCAGGGCCATCTTTAATATTGATTGGGCCCTGGGCAAGCATTTTCTTGCCCCCCCCCCATTCTGAGACATACAAAAAAATAGCAGCTAGACTCAAAATCAGTTTACTACAGCAGATCACAAAATTTGTTGCAAGAGGTTACAGCCTATCCTTACCACTCACTGATTGGTTGCTAGAGGTTACTGCACATTACCTCCTCTCACTGGTCGGTTGCTAGAGCTTACAGCACATCATTACCGCTCACTGATTGATTGCGAGAGATTACAGCAGATCACTACTGTTCACTGATTGGTTGCTACAGGTTACTTCACATCATTACCACTTACTGAGCACTGGAGCAATCCCAAATAATTGAGCAAATAAAGCGGCACATTAATACACATACTGCAGGAGAGGGTCAGAGATCGCTGACATACTACAAGAGATGGTCAGCGATTGCAGATACAGTGGGTACGGAAAGTATTCAGACCCCCTTACATTTTTCACTCTTTGTTATATTGCAGCCATTTGCTAAAATCATTTAAGTTCATTTATTTTCCTCATTAATGTACACACAGCACCCCATATTGACAGAAAAACACAGAATTGTTGACATTTTTGCAGATTTATTAAAAAAGAAAAACTGAAATATCACATGGTCCTAAGTATTCCTAAGACTCCAAACATACTGCAGGAGAGGGTCAGAGACTGTTCACATACTACAGCAGATGGCCAGAGACTGCGGACATACTACAGAAGATGGTCAGAGACTGCAGATATGGCACAAGAGATGGTCAGAGACTGAGGACATACTGCAGGAGACTGTCAAAGACTGTGGACATACTGCAGGAGACGACCAGAGACTGCAGACATACTGCAAGAATTGACCAGAGGCTGCGGACATACTGCAGGAGATAATCAGAGACTGTGGACATACTGCAGGAGATGGTCAAAGACTGCAGACATACTACAGGAGATGGTCAGAGACTGCAGATATGGTACAGGAGAAGGTCAGAGACTGAGGATATACTCTAAGAGACTGTCAGAGACTGCAGAGATACTGCAGGAAAGGACCAGAGACTGCAGACATACTGCAGGAAATAACCAGAGGCTGCGGGCATTCTGCAGGAGATAATCAGAGACTGCGGACATACTACAGGAGATGGTCAGAGACTGCAGACATACTACAGGAGATGGTCAGAGACTGCAGATACGGTACAGGAGAAGGTCAGTGACTGAGCATATACTACAGGAGACTGTCAGAGACTGTGGAGATACTGCAGGAAATGACCAGAAACTGCTGACATACTGCAGGAAATGACCAGGGACTGCGGACATACTGCAGGAAATGACCAGAGACTGCAGACATACTGCAGGAAATAGCCAGAGACTGCGGACATGCCGCCAGAGATAATAAGAGACTGCGGACATACTGCAGGAAATGACCAGAGACTGCGTACATACTGCAAGAAATGACCAGAGACTGCGGACATACTGCAGGAAATGGCCAGAGACTGCAGACATACTGCAGGAATTGACCAGAGACTGCGGATATACTGCAGTAGATAATCAGAGACTGCGGACATACTACAGGAGATGGTCAGAGACTGCAGACATACTACAGGAGATGATCCAAGACTGCAGATATGGTACAGGAGATGGTCAGAGACTGAGGATATACTACAGGAGACTGTCGGAGACTGCAGAGATATTGCAGGATACAACCAGAGACTGCGGACATACTGCAGGAAATGACCAGAGACTGCGGACATACTGCAGGAAACTGTCAGAGACTGTGGACATACTGCAGGAGATAATCAGAGACTGCGGACATACTGCAGGAAATGACCAGAGACTGCAGACATACACCCTGTTCCAAATTATTATGACAGTGATATTTTTCTCATTTACCTAAATAATTGATGTAAACAGTCAGCATAATTCTCATGTTATCAACTATTAAGAGTACAATTCAAATTTTATTTGAACAAACCTCCTAATGATAACAGTATTTTTTTCAAAATAAAAAACTTACAATGCACTGTTCCAAATTATTACGCACAGTAAGTTTCAAAAACACTTTATAGTATAGGTTGTAAAGAACTGAAAATTGTCATTTGTTGTGTTTGTAGCATATTTACTGGAATCAAACTTTGAACAACATTTTAACTTTTTGAACATTTTAACAGGTCACGTTACATTTTAACATAGGACCCCTTATTTGATGGCCACTTCACAAGTCTTGCATCCATTGAACTTGTGAGTTTTTGGACAGTTTCTGCTTGATTTTGTTTGCAAGATGTCAGAATAGCCTCCCAGAGCTGCTGTTTGGATGTAAACTGCCTCCCGCCTTTATATATCTTTTGCTTGAGGATCCTCCAAAAGTTCTCAATAGGATTGAGGTCAGGGGAGGATGGAGGCCACACCATGACTCTCTCCTTTTATCCCCCATAGCAGCCACTGATGCAGAGGTATTCTTTGCAGCATGAGATGGTGCATTGTCATGCATGAAGATGATTTTATTAAGGAAAGCATAGCTCTTCCTTCTGTACCAGGGAAGGAAGTGGTCAGTCAGGAACTCCACATACTTTGCAGAGGTCATCTTTACACCTTCGAGGACCCTAAAGGGGCCGACCAGCTCTCTTCCCATGATTCCGGCCCAAAACATGACTCCACCACCGCCTTGCTGACGTCGCAGCCTTGTTGGAACAGGGTGGCTGTCCACCAACCATCCACTACTCCATCCATCTGGACCATCCAGGGTTGCACGGCACTCATCAGTGAACAGGACTGTTTGAAAATTAGTCTTCATGTATTTTTCTGCCCAATGCAGCCATTTCTGCTTGTGAGCATTGGTTAGTGGCGGCCGAATGGAAGGTTTATGCACAGTTGCAAGACTCTGGAGGACTCTACATCTTGATGTCTGTGGAACTCCAGAGGCACCAGCAGCTTCAAATATCTGTTTGCTGCTATGTAATGGTGTTTTAGCAGCTGCTCTCTTGATCTGATGCATGGATCTGAGAGAAATCTTCCTCAATGTGCCTTTATCTGCACGAACCTGTCTGTGCTCTGAATCAGCCACAAATCTCTTAATAGTGTGATGATCACGCTTAAGTTTTTGTGAAATATCTAATGTTTTCATACCTCATCCAAGGCATTGAACTATTTCACTCTTTTCGGCAGCAGAGAGATCCTTTTTCTTCCCCATATTGCTTGAAAATGATGCTCTGCTTAATAATGTGTAACACCCTCCTTTAGTAGTTTTTCCTTTAATTGGGCTCAGCTGGCAATCTAATTATCACAGGTGTCCGAGATTATTTTCAGTGATCAAAAGAGCCCTGAGACACAATGCCATCCATGAGTTAAACTGAAAAACAAAATATTTAATCTTTGTGACACTGAAATAGAATTTGCATAATAATTTGGAACAGGGTGTACTGCAGGAAATGGCCAGAGACTGCGGACATACCGCCAGAGATAATCAGAGACTGCGGACATACTGCAGGAAATGACCAGAGGCTGCGGACATACTGCAGGAAATGACCAGAGACTGCGGACATACTGCAGGAAATGACCAGAGACTGCGGACATACTGCAGGAAATGACCAGAGACTGCAGACATACTGCAAGAATTGAACAGAGACTGCAGATATACTGCAATAGATAATCAGAGACTGCGGACATACTACAGGAGATGGTCAGAGACTGCAGACATACTACAGGAGATGGTCCGAGATTGCAGATATGGTACAGGAGATGGTCAGAGACTGAGGATATACTACAGGAGACTGTCAGAGACTGCGAAGATACTGCAGGAAACAATCAGAGACTGCGGACATACTGCAGGAAATGACCAGAGACTGCGGACCTACTGCAGGAGATAATCAGAGACTGCTGATATACTGCAGGAAATGATCAGAGACTACGGACATACTGCAGGAGATAATCAGAAACTGTGCGGACATACTACAGTAGACGGTCAGAGACTGCAGACATACTACAGGAGATGGTGAGAGACTGAAGATATGGTACAGGAGACGGTCAGAGACTGAGGACATACTGCAGAAAATGACCAGAGACTGCAGACATACTGCAGGAAATGACCAGAGACTGTGGACATACTTCAGGAGATAATCAGAGACTGCGGACATACTACAAGAGATGGTCAGAGACTGCAGACATGCTACAGGAGATGGTCAGAGACTACAGATATGGTACAGGAGACTGTCAGAGACTGAGGATATACTGCAGGAGACTGTCTGAGACTGCAGATATACTGCAGGAAACGACCAGAGACTGCTGACATACTGCAGGAGATAATCAGAAACTGCGGACCTACTACAAAAGACGGTCAGAGACTGCGGACATACTACAGGAGATGGTCAGAGACTGAAGATATGGTACAGGAGACGGTCAGAGACTGAGGACATACTGCAGGAAATGGCCAGAGACTGCGGACATACTGCAGGAAACTACCAGAGACTGCAGGCATACTGCAGGAATTGACCAGAGACTGTGGAAATACTGCAGGAAATGACCAGAGACTGTGGACATACTGCAGGAAATGACATGGGGCTGCAGACAAATTGCAGGAAACAACCAGAGACTGCAGACATACTGCAGGAAATGACCAGAGACTGTGGACATACTGCAGGAAATAATCAGAGACTGTGAGACGTTCAGAGACTGCAGATATGGTACAGGAGATGGTCAGAGACTGAGCATATACTGCAGGAGACTGTCAGAGACTGCAGAGGTACTGCAGGAAACGACCATAAACTGCGGACATACTGCAGGAAATGAATAGAGACTGCAGACATACTGCAGGAAACGACCAGAGACTGCAGACATACTGCAGGGAAATGATCAGAGACTGTAGACATACTGCAGGAAACGACCAGAGACTGCGGACATAGTACAGGATACAATCTGAGACTGCCGACATAGTACAGGAGACAATCTGAGACTGCCAACTTACTACAGGAGACAATCTGAGTCTGCAGACATACTACAGGAGACAGTCAGAGAACTTTCAGCAATGCACACCTTTACAGTTGAATGACATAGCTCAGGGTTTCAGGATAGCAGACAGGCATTCTATGGGTGTAAGTACATACCTGGCCAGCCGTCCGGGGGCGGGGCTTCCACTCTGATCTCCGCTCTACTACAGCTGCTCCCTCCCGAACATACAGGCTGCATTGGGCAGGGTGTCAGAGGAGCACCCGGCACCACTCCTTCTATACTGTCTCAGGAATACAGAGGTCCAGGGGCAGGGCCCCCACTCCAATCACTGTACTCACTAGAGCCGCTCTGTTTAATGTATACAGGCTGCATGGGGCGGGGTTAGGGAGTCAGTGGAGCTCCCGGCCCCGCCCTCCTCTGCTGGCTGGCTCAGGAATACAGCCTCCCGTGTCCTCTGTGCGCTCTGCAATGCTGTCATCGGGGCCCTGATTCACGGGTAGAGTGGGCTCTGGGCCCCCCAACAAAGATTGGGCCCGGGGCAGGTGCCCTGTTTACCTTGCATTAAAGATGGCCCTGCACACTGCTGAATTCTGCACTCTGAACTCTGCACTTTTAAACTCTGCACTCTGTACATAATGCACTCCTTAGCACTTCACCCTGTACATGAACTCTGTATGTAATGCACTCTTGAACCTTGTACTCTATATGTAGCGCACTCCTAAACCCTGCACTCATGGCTATTACCAATGTCTTTGTAAGGCCCTCGCACTGCTAGTGAGTAGTCTCAGGTTTTATTTAACCATGCCCCTTTAAGCTCCTCCCACTTTTAGCACAATTTGGTCATACCCACCATGCTACTTTAGCCACACTCATGCTATATTACTACTACTAATAATAACTAATACTCCTCTGAGTGCCCAAGGTCTTTCACAATCCTACCAACAGACAGGGCCAGTGCAAGGATTTTTGTTTACACATGCAAATGTGCATTTTGACCCTGACCTTTGATCCTTATCTTGACCCTAAAACTAACCCTGGCACTGACCTAGATCAAGCCTTGATCCAGCCATTTTTTTCTTTATTTTTTAACATTTTAATATTATTTGTTACTCACTTTTGTTTGTTTACCGTACTTCTTTCTTCAAGGAGAGAAAGATACCATGTATCTATCTTTCCATTCAGAGGAGGAAAAAAACATGGGCGGGCTGCACAGTGACTAATCACTGTGATAGCCAATCAAATGCTATCACAGCAATCAGGTGATCGGTACCCAGGAGTCCCCATTCCCCGTACAAGACCCAAGACTCTCAGTGGGAGCCTGGACTCTGTGCTGGGAGCCCCTGTGCTGCACACTCCCAGAACAAACACTGGTGTGTATAGGGGGTGGAAAAGGGTTAAAAATCTGAATCTCCAGCAAATGGCTGGGGATTCAGACCCCCCCCCCCCCATCCTGGAGCCCTAAGACGACTGCCTAACCAGCGTTATGCTGGGGCTGGCCCTGCCAATAGGCACTATTCAGAGAACACTTTGCATGTTCTCAACCACTCCACATGGGACCCAGAAGCTAGCGCCAAGCACAGATTTCCACCTTCTATGGGGATTGAATTGCATACCTGGAAAGAGGAAATTGAAAATGAAATGTATATTTATAAGTCCATGACTATTTTGATAGTATATATACAGAATATATACTGTATATATCTGACACCTTTATAGTCACAGTAAATATTTGTCCTGTATTTACACCTCGCACAGTGATGAATATACATACATAGTCACCAAAACGGTGTGTGCATTCAATTAGTTCTACCATCCATTTTGCCATAAGTGTAAAGCACACAGTTGCTGTTGCTCCACATCTCTTCTTGGAAATAATATACTTTACCGGTTATTGCTTTTTTTTCTTGTTAGTGTTATTTTTCCTGGGTTAACTGTCAGATTAAAAGGAATGTGCATTCTTTTCATCACATTGGGACATTTACCGAAGTTTACCCCTTGAAATAATCACTTCATTATTGCACCTAGGCCAACCAGGAATATAACACAGGTGAACGTTGGCTATTTACTGTAACTGTCACTTTTTTCATCCCTTTTAATGATCTTTAGTGTAAGTTATTAGTCTGAGACATGCCAGTTTAGTTCTTCCAAAGGTCAGACTATTTTTAAATATATTACCACCTCTTCTTTGGTTACAATATTGCCTTATAACACAGTGAGCCTGATTTACTAAATAGCGTAAACAAGTGCAGGCATAAACCTAAATGGTACAGTTGGATTGCAGATGCTCATATGTCGCAAATGCATACAAACATTCACTAACATGCGCAATTGCGATCCATGAGCCTATGTAGCTTATCATATACGGAGGTTTAATGTATTAGGTTATTGTGCATTGTGAGCATTAAAATAATGTTTATATGCCCATGGGTTGCAACTGCTCAGCAGCCAGTAATAGTGCCACCTCAGGGACTTGGGTGCAGGCCACATATCACTTCACTGTTTTCAGTTTACGCACACACAAGGAACCAAGCAGTCACACTCCTAAAGTCGTCTTTACATATTTTTTTTTCCATAAATTAAAATTAAAAAAAAAAAAGCTCCCTACCCCCTAAAACATGTATTTCAGTTAAGTGAGTATTGTATACTATGTCTAGATTTAGCCCGGGTTCACACTGCTGCGAATCGTGGGCCGTTTAGATGCGATTAGGGAGACCAAGATTCGCATGTCAGTTGAATATAATTGATTTCAAAAGGAAGAGGGGAAGAAGGGGAGTAAGGCCCAGTACACACGATGAGATTATCGGACGAATGATCGTCCGTTTTTTTTCGCATGCTAATCTCTGATCGAATCGGAAGAGTTTACTTTAGTCACGAAAATTCTCGCAAGACAGAATAAAAAATCGGAAGCGATGTGATGTGTGCAGTGTATTTGTATTGCATTTTCAAACGACAGCTGTACTGATGAAACTAAAATCGTACGATCGGGCACCATGTGAGAAAATTTTTCCAGCTGTCCGATCTTGTCCAGATGGAAAACATCGGATGACTGTCATGATCAGCTCTCGAAAGCTCTGTACTAACGGTTCCATTATCGTACGATCACTTAGAAAGCGGTATTTTCCGTATGATTTTTTGATTGCAGTTTGGGAAACCCATGTTCTGTGCACGTTTCTTGCCACATGTTCAAAATGCTCAGCAGTTGCGTAGTATCATGTGATCTGGTTGCTGTGTGTTTTTAACCAGTTCTTTCATTGTTCTGAGTGGACGTCTTATGACGTCCTCCCAGAACGCACATCTCGCAGGGGCCACGCAGCATTGTGTTCTGCCACTGGCTGTGTCCACTGGACACAGCCAATGACTGATCACTATACCGGCCCACTGCCATTACCATGTGATCGCTGTGAACAATCAACAAACAATATATGGCTTTCTTTCATGCCATACATAGTATACAATTGTGTCCCTAGCTGTGATTGGTCACAGTGATCACATGGTACATACGGAGCTAATCACAACCCATCTGTACCATGTGATTAGCTTTGGCCAATCACAACTAATCACAACAAAAGACACTGAATGAATGGTTGCACTAATGAAATTCACTGGTATAAGCAATCATAATGTGTAAAACAAACAAACAAAAAAAAATCTACGGCAACACTGTATTGCTCTGGTCACAGTGTGTAAAAAAATCGTAATAAAAAACAAAATGTAGTAAAAAAAAGAAAAAACTGTAAAAAAATAGAAAAAAAATGATTACATATATACTACTATGTTAACAGTCAGTGTCTCTGATCACCGCCACACCAGTTTTATGATGACGCTGTACTGCACTGGTGACAGTATGTAAAAAAAAATTGTTACATTTTTTTTTTCCATTTCTTCATTTTCCAAAAAATTGTGGCAAAAAAATTACAACTTCAAAAAATTCACCACGCTTCTTACTAAACACCTTGGACTGTCTTCTTCCAAAAAAAGGGTCATTTGGGGGTATTTGTACTGTCCTGGTGTTTTCAGGCCTATATACTGTACCAAAGTTTGTGGACTCTATCCTACAAACTAAATAATAAACACTGATTTGGGTTATTTTCACCAAAGAAATGTAACAGAATACATTTTGGCCTAAATGTATGAAGAAAGATTATTTATTTGCAAAATGTATAACAGAAACAAAGAAAAGCATGTGATTCGGCACTGTTTCGCTTTAACTGACAATTGTGCGGTCGTGCAACACTGTACCCAAACAAAATTGACATCACATTTTTTCACACAAATAGGGCTTTCTTTTGGTGGTATTTGATCACCTCTGCAATTTTTATTTTTTGCGCTATAAACAAAAAAAGAGTGATAATTGTGCAAAAAAAAAAAACATTTCTTACTTTTTGCTATATACAAATCCAAAAAAAAAAAAAAAAAAAATGTATTCATCAGTTTAAGCTGATATATATTCTTCCTCATATTTTTGGTAGAAAAAAATCGCAATAGGCGTATATTGATTGGTTTGCGCAAAAGTTGTCGCGTTTATGAACGATGAGAATTAATTTATGGGGTCTTTAATGCTTTTTTTTATTTCTCATTAGTAATAGCAGCGATCTGCGATTCTTAGTGGGACTGCGATACTGGGGTGGACATGTTGAACAATTTTGACACTTTTTTGGGACCATTGGCATTTATACAGCGATCAGTGCTATGAAAATGCATTGTTTACTGTGTAAATGTCACTGGCAGGGAAGGGGTTAACAGTGGGGGCACTCTAGGGGTTAACTGTGTTCCCTGGTATGTTTTACTAACTGTGTGGGGGCTGGGCTGAGTGGGGGAGGAGAGTGATCGCGGCTCCCATACACAGGGAGCCTGCGATCACACTCCTTCTCCCCTGACAGAACGGAGATCTGTTGTTTGCATACATGGACCTACATTCTGTCACTGCGGGGGAGCGATCGTGGGTAGCTGGCAGACATCAAGTCCGCCCTACCCACTCCCTGGTTTCCCGTAACACGGTGAGTGCACGATTGCTCCTCCGGCGGTGCCTGCGCACTCACGATCCATGATCTCACAGCCGCCGTCAAGTGGTGGCGGTTTGCAATATCGAGCCAAGTTGCCCCCGTCAAGCCACGGCAGGCAGTCGGCAACTGGTTAAGTACTACCAAAAGAAATCTCTATTTGTTAAAAAAAAGTGATAAAAATTTCTTATGGGTACAGTGTTGCATGACCGTGCAATTGTCATTGAGAGTGTGACAGCGCTGAAAGCTGAAAAATTGCCTGTGCAGAAAGGGGGTAAAAGTACTAATATTGAAGTGGTTTGGAGCAGTCCAGTGTAATTTCAACCCATTCAAATGGAATTTCACTGAACCTAGATTGCATGTGAATCACACCGGAACTGATTCACGGGGGTTGATTTACTAAAGGCAAATAGACCGTACACATTGCAAAGTGCAGTTGCACTCGGCACATGCAGTTGCTCCAGAGCTTAGTAAATGAGGTAAACGTTCACTTTGCAAAAAGTACCCAATCACCTGCAAGGAGAGTTAAAAAACTGCATTTTTGCTTGCACACGATTGAATGATGGAAATCAGCAAACATTCTGCTCATTTACTAAGATATGGAGCAACTGCACTTGCAGAGTGCACAGTCTATTTGCCTTTAGTAAATCAACCCCATAGTGTGCATTGGCTCTTATTCCCATTCAGCATAGTCTCCTCTACTCTAATTTGAAAGGCCTTATGCTCTGACTCCTTAGAACCAACTGGATAGTTACCCTGGAATCCAGAGTGTCACACATCAAGCCAGAAGAGAATGCAACCACTTTAGGCAATCCTACCCTGCAAGTGTTTGCCTGGATGAAATGCAGTGGCAACACAAACTGCCTACCAACTGCCTGATATATGATACATTCACAAGCCGAAACTTAAAAGCGAAGTATGGGAATACTTTTTCTTTTAATCATACTTACTTAGGTGGATGCAAGCAGCCTTTCCTGAGCTGCTTGCATACTGTCCAGGCACTGTAAATATGTGTGGTTGGACAGTATATTTGAAATCATCTGTTCTAATGTTTATCTAATGATAAAACCTGTCTTGTCTCGCCCCTTCGCATTGTGGCCTAACAAAACTGCTTACATACTGCGCAACCACTGTACAACATTTGTGATTATTGTCTTCTGGAATAACACAATTTAATTTTGATTTTAGAATAAAACCTGTTTGGTATATTGTTTTTATTTTTGTTCTTACCTTACTGCTTACATACTTTCCAGCCACTGTGCAATATGTAAGGCCATTATTACTGAAATAATAGACTCTAACATTTATTCCAGAATAATACCTGCCTTGAGTGTACCTTTTACATTGAGGCTTTACCAAGCTGCTTATATACTGTGCAGCCAATGTAAAATATGTGTGGCTGTTGTCCTTAAAATATTACATTTTGAAGTTTATTGCAAGATAAAACCTGCCTTGTGTCTCCCTGTGTCACAGTAGCCTAATCAAACTGTTACAGTACTTACATTCTGGCCTCTAACCAAGGTGCTTACATAATCTCCATATACGGTGTATGTGTAGCTATTGTCTCTGAAAAAATACACTGTAATGTTTATTCGGTTTCCCATAGGATGACAGGCAGTTTGATGACAGATAGGGCCCCGCAGTAAGTGAATTATTGCCGGTTCATTGGGAACTCGACAAAATTCATAATAGTGTATGGCCAAATTTAGCCCATGGCTCTGATAACCTGTCTGCTGTTTGCTCTGGCCAGCTTTCTTAGGAGTTACACTTCTCTAGCATATAAGGGGAGGGGTTTAGGCAGGATGTCCTCCATGCTTCTCTCTCTCCTTGGGTGTCACCTGAGAGGTTTCCCCTCAGGGTGGGTTCTTGGGCTACGCCAGGCATTGACTGGGGTCACTAACCCTTACTTAGAGCAATACTTCACCCAAGGGCATGCTCACCAGTGCCCAGGGATCAGGCTGGAGCTGCAGTCATGTGAAGAGTCAAACATTAAGGTGTGTGCTGTACCCAAAGTACGGAGTTCCTCCTAGAGCTTCTTTGTCACACATTCTACACACTTGCTCTGATGTATGTGTTGCATGTCGAGGGACAGGCTGAGCCACTTCCCACTCCACCAGTCAGCGTACCTCACTCCCAGTAGCAGAATGGAGTCCCACCGAGCACATAGCATGGACCTCATATGTGCTCTGACTCTTCTCTTTCCATACCAAGTGACCAAGCATAGATCTCCAGAATGCTGGTCCTCTCCTGGTGACCCATGGAGACAGAAAGCGAAGGAGGGAGTCAAAGAACCAACCCCCTCGCTACCAGAAAACCTATCACCTATCAGGTACCAATCCATGTTCCAGGGTTCTTTCAGTAATTTGGTTTTCCAGAGCGAACCATAGGTCCCAGAAAGTCTTTAGTGTACATCCCCCATGCATTTTCCCAAGTGCTTAACCCCTTCCTCCTGACCTAGGCAGCCAAGTGCTCACTACATATACAGTAGGCTACCTACCTACAAGCAGGGAAATTGATAAAAAGTGATGGAAACAAACTTTGTCTAAGCTGTTTGGAAAAATTGAAAGATAAAAGTTGATAGGTTGCTATAGACAATGACACCAGTTAAGAAAGAACTTGTCTCAGACAGTTTTTTTTTATGTTCCCCCAGTGGGTCCACTAAAGTCTGTGGCAGCAAATACATACACTCACCGGCCACTTTATTAGATACACCTGTTCAATTGCTGGGTAATTTTTTTTTGACAGACTCTGTTCAAGAAAGAATTGA
>BLSH010449518.1:389837-402492 GCA_018402905.1 Glandirana rugosa | reverse complement strand
GGGGGGGGCTGAATTGAGGGGCTGAATACCCATGGTATTTGCAATATGCAGCATGGGGGGGGGCTGATGTATTATCACTGGTGCATTAGTGACCAGTGGCAGTTAATTAATTGCAATATGCAGCATGGGGGGGGCTAATGTATTATTACTGATGCATTAGTGACCAGTGGCAGTTAATTAACCCCTTTGTGCTGCATTAGTGGCACCAGTGTCAGTGTTCATTAACCCTGATACTGGTGCCACTAATGTAACACAAATGGGTTAATTAACTGCCACTGGTAACTAATGCATCAGTGATCAGTGACAATACTTAAACATGCTGCATATTACAAATGCCATGGGTAATTAACCACTTGCCGCCTGTCACAGTACATATACGTGTACGTCGCTGCCTGTTTCAGGGTTTCGGGTGCATGCCCTCACCCACTTACTTCCCTGTGATTTGACACAGCAGGAGACTGTCAGCAGATGCCAGCCAATGATTCATGGCTGGGACCTGCTGATTGGCTGTGTCAAATCACAGCCCAGAGCCCTGTGTTGACAATCAATACATGGCTCTTTACAGAGGGAATGATCACCTTTTTTCTTTTCCCTGCAAAGCAGGGAAAATAAACAAATCAATCTCTAGTATAAAGCAGCACATATTACACATTGTTAGGCACACAATTAACTCCTTGATTGCCCTTCAGATGTTAACCCCTTCCCAGCCAGTGTCATTAGTACAGCGACCATTATATCTAAAATGACATATTATTAGCTCTGATCACTGTATTAGTGTCACTGATGATGTGGCAGTTAGTCCGTTCCCACAAAGAGTCAGTTAAGCCAGGTACACATGGGCCAAATGTCAGGAGACAATGGGCAGTTTAAAAAAACTGGCTAACCTTCGGCCCATGTGTATGTTGGCCTGTCTGACAGAAGCCGGCCATTTGGCCAGCTTCTGTTGTACGAGCATGCTGGAAAACCAGCAGCCAACCGACTCCTGATCAGCTCTCTTACCCAATGGCAGAGATCGCTGATCGGAGTGTTCTGGCGGTGGGGGGTGTCCCAAAGTCAGAACACATCAGCTCAGCAGGGGAGACCCGAGGGGGGGGTTGCAGTTTGCCATCTTGCCCTGGGCACCGGATGACCTAGTCCCGGCACTGACTGTATGTAGCAGTTCATTTGCAAAAATATTTGCACATACTCCTATTTCTACTATATTTCACAACATGGTCAATGTAGATTTTCAAGCAATTAAACAGTGCATTGCTTGCACTCGAAGAAGCTGGATACTTCAAGTTTCTGTTTTGAAGATGTTAGCTGCTAGAGCTTATAAAACTAGACCTAACACGGCAAGATGTGAAGTCTGCCACTGATACGCATCTCAGTTTATGTACATAACAGACCATGCTTTAACTGAAGTTGCCACAACATGGATTTGTTGATAAGAATGTACAGTTCTGCATACTGGTGAAAGTACTGCACATTGCACACACTTGTTAAGTTTATGACATGTCTGTGTTTTCACCAACATAAACTCACATTCTCTTATGTTCTCAGTCTACATATAATATGTACAGCATGTGAACTATATTCATGAACACTGTGTGCATGTTAGATACCAGTGAGCAACCAGAACAGACAGGCTGAAGATGGGATCGTAAATTTAAGCCCCAGGTTAAAGACTTAAAAAATGAAATTCATACTTCCTATAGAGCCTTGGAAGTTGTTTTGTTCAAGGCTTGGTTCACACATAGGCTATCCGACTTGGAGGGCAACTTTGCTAGGCAATTTGAAAGCAACTTTAACCACTTCAATCCCATGCACTTAGAACACTTCCTGCCCAGACCAATTTTCAGCTTTCAGTGCTGTTGCGATTCGAATGAGAATTGCGTGGTCGTGCGACGTTGTACCCAAACAAAGTTTTTATCATTTTGTTCCCACAAATAGAGCTTTCTTTTGGTGGTATTTGATCACCCCTGTGTTTTTTGCACTATAACAAAAAAAAGACCAAAAATTTTGAAAAAAAAACAACATTTTTCTTTGTTTCTGTCACAAAAATTTGTATAAAGTACATTTTCTCCTTCACTGATGGGCACTGACATGGCTACACTGATGGACACCGATGAGGCTACACTGACGGGCACTGATGAGGCAGTACAGATTGGCACTGATGAGGTGGCACTGATAAGGTTGCACTGATGATGGGGCAAATATGCAGCACTGATGGCGGCACTGACAAGCAACACTGACGGGCACTGATACGTGGCACTGATATGCGGCACTGATGGACACTCCTAGGCGGCACTGATAAGTGGCACTGGGCACTGATGGGCACTGATAGGGTGCACTTTTAGGTGGCACAGGTGGGCACTTTTAGGTGGCACAGGTGGGCACTTTTAGGTGGCACAAGCGGGCACTGATAGGTGGCACAGGTGGGCACTGATAGGTGGCACAGGTGGGCACTTATAGGTGACAGTGGTGGGCACTGGGGCAACAAGCACTGTTAGGGATGCCACTGGCAGGCATCATACATGGGCACAGTGCCATCCCTACAGTGCATAATATTGCCCTTACCTGGTGGTCTAGTGGGGGCTCCCTGGTGGTCCTGGGCAGCCTCTGTGCGCCTTCCCTGGTGGTCCTGGGAGGGGGACTCCCTGGTGGTCCTTATCCGGCTCCCTGATGGTCCAGTGGGGTGATCCTGAGGGTGGCTGCACTGATAAACAATGTTTATCAGTGCAGCCCCCCCCCCCTGTCAGGAGAGCAGCCGACCGGCTCTCCGCTGCTCAGGTCTGCAGACCTGAGCAGAGGAAAAGTCGATAAACGGCTCTTCCTATTTACACTGTGATCAGCCATGATTGGTCACGGCTGATCACATGGTAAAAGGCTTCGGATCAAAGCCTTTTACCTCGATCAGTAATGCGGTGGGTCAGACTGACCCACGGCACCACCGATCGCCACGTCAATAGACGTCCAGTCAGGATAATGAGCCACCCGCCCGGACGTCATTTGTCAATGCGCCGGGCGGGAAGTGGTTAAGGCGACTTCAGCGTGACTTCGGGCAACTTACAATGCAACTCCATGCCAGGAGACTTTGGCTGTGGCCAATCAGGGAAGGGAGGGAGGGGGTTACCTTCAAAAATTATTTTCTTTTTCCTGTAAATTTGCTTCAAAATCGCTTCAATATAGATAGGGGATCCGACTTGGAGGCAACTTCCATTGAATTCTATGGACACACGTTGGATAGAAGTCACCTTGAAGTAGTACAGGGACCTTTTCTGAAGTCGCCTTGAAGTCGAAGCGACTTCAGTAGTGTATATTAAGACGGCTCCCATTCATTTCAATAGGATTTTGAATGTCAAATGACTTGAGGCGACTTGGGGCGACACAAGTTGGATCGCAAGTCGCCTATGTTTGAACCGAGCCTAGCAGACAGTAAATGTTGCAACTTATATGGAGATATCTTTCTAGCACCGTACATGGGTTATGTTGAGGCAGACTGCCAGTGCACTGCAATGCAGATTTTTTTTTAAATTAAAATACAGCACACCACAATGCACAGTTGGTACACATATTAGTGATGGGGGTTCTAAAACACAACTACATTTTGCTGTGCTGCTTATGTGCATTAAGATGTCTTAACAATAAATTACATAACAGGGCACTGCACCATGCTTCATTATTTAACATGCATTTCAGTAACACAACTTGAAACAATTGGGGGGGGGGGGGGTCTCTAAAGAAAAAATATAAAAATAAAAAAATAATAAAAGAAAAAAATCAATAATCTATTCACCATTACAGAAATTATTACAACCATACACATTTTTAAAAAAGTATTTTATATCAAAAGGAAACTTCCTACAACCTCCAATTTTCAAAGTATACAAGATGCTTTAATGTTTACAATATACAGTATATAGTATACCATATGTTTAAAGCATAATTCTACATGAACTCTTTCCATGTTGTGTCTTGTCTTCAGTAGTGTGTTTAGACTCTAACAATACATTTCTGCTATTTGCTTCTTTTTGGTCTGTTAAATATACCATTTAAAGTATATTTTTATGTCTGTTCCACAAGGGCAACAAAAAAAATAGCTGTTCATTTACTCAGAAACTTTGTGAGCTGATATCTTCCTGTACTATTTGCATCTGATTGTTTTTAGTTAGCATTGTTCCCTGCTATCTCTGCAGACTATGAATCAACCCCCCACCCCGTTATGTAGAAGAGAGGAAGATGTTATATAGTCCTAACACAGTGTTATGTAGTCCTAACGCACCACCTACGGTTGTCACCCAAGGACAGGCAGTGAATGGTAGGATTAATGGTAGGATTACCAGGTTGAAATAAAAGAAATACTGTAAGTGTAAAAAAGGATAACTAATGCAGCCGCCGCATCTAAGGACTGGTAGGTTGCTGCCCTATGTTTTCTTAAAGTAGTACTAAAAACATTTTTTTTTTACATTTGGGATATAGTATGGGAAGGTTAATAAAGGTTAAATAACAAATTGTGGTATAAAAACGTGAATGTACCTTTCGAAGTTCATAAATTAATCATTGTATTGTAGTCCACCATGGAAAATGAGTCCCATAACTAGTGAAGTGTTAGCTGCTTGGTAGTCTCTAAGCGCAGTTTTTACATTTTTATTCTACATTTTAATCAGACAAGCTTGTCTGGTACCATGTCCTGTTATGATGTATCACTAGAAAAAGTACACCCTAACAAAAGAAACAAATAGAATTTACATGATACCACAACCCAGTATGAATATTTTATTTAAAATATCACATATACATCTTGGTCTAATACAGGTGCATCCACTGTATAGTACAATCATCAGAGTAAGAGTGTTAAATGATGCTACCCCCACATTGAATATCATGCATGGGGTATTAATTGATTGTGACTTCTTCAACGTGTTTCACAGGACAAAACCCCACTTCATCAGGAAGAAAACTAATTTGTGTAGATATAAATATTGATGTTCATTAGGCACCCACTGTAATGCCAACTAACCCTATAATAGCTAAACCTGTTTATTTTATGTTGGGACCTATTGAGCCCAGTGATTTACGTTGGTCCTGATCGACTTCTTGCTCACTGTGGTTTGGGTAATTACCCTCAGTTTTTATCTGATTCGCTTGGGGCAGTAAGCATACCATTTTGCCACTGATGAATATTTCTTTTGAAGCTATAAGCTATGATCACAAGGGAATTACCTGTTGATATTAACAGAACATAGCATGGGATGCTCTGGGTTAAATTACAACAATATAATGTTTTTAACTTTGTGATAGATGGAGGGGCTTTAACCAGTTTTTAATGTGTTTGCTATAAATAAATAAATACATAGTATTTTTTGGGTTTTACTGCCATGTCCTTATTTCTGTAACTACTTTTTGAGGTTTTTTTCTAGCTGTGTTATTTTTGGTATACCTGATGACTAGGGATGGGCCAACACCCTATAGAATTTGTCTGAACATTCGAACACTGTTAAAGTCTATGGGACCCGAACATGAAAAAACAAAAGTGCTCATTTTAAAGGCTTATATGCAAATTATTGCCATAAAAAGTGTATGGGGACCCGGGTCCTGCCCTAGGGGACATGTATCAATGCAAAAATGTTTTTTTTAAATTGATTGTTTTTTCAGGAGCAGTGATTTTAATATTGCTTAAAGTGAAAAAATAAAAAAGGAATATTCCTTCAAATAATGTGCCTGGGGGGTCCCCTTAGTCTGCCTGTAAAAGGCCGCACCTCTGTGATGTTTAGAACGGTGCCACCACAAAATGACATTTGTAAAGGAAAAATTGTCATTGTCATTTAAAATCGCGGCTGTAATGTATTGCCGGCTCCCAGCAATATACAAAAAAATTACAGAAAAAATTTGCATTGACCCCCCCCCGTCCATACCAGGCCCTTGGGGTCTGGTATGGATTTTAAGGGAAACTCCATGCCAAAATGTTTTAAAAAATTGACGTGGGGTCCCCCTAAAATCCAAACCAGACCCCCCCCTCCTGAACCGTACCAGGCTACATGCCCACAACATGGGGAGTATGGGTGATTTGGGGCAGGGGGGCTCTGCGCCCCCCACCCCAAAGCACCTTGTCCCCATGTTGATGGGGACAAGAGCCTTTTCCCCACAACCCTGGGCGGTGGTTGTGGGGGTCTGCGGGCAGGGGGGCTTATCGGAATCTGAAAGCCCCCTTTAATAAGGGGCCCCCCAGATCCCACCCCCCCTATGTGAATTAGTATCGGCATATCATACCCCTACTAATTCATCAAAAAGTTTCAAAAAAGAAAAAACCACAGGAGACAATTAAGTCCTTTAAATCGCGCCGAAAACACCCCATAATGTTCTAAATTTGGGGATGGGGCGAACAACGGAAGTTCGGCCTGAACTTATTCTCGGGCCGAACCGTTTGCTCATCCCTACTGATGACAACCTAAAATTTCACTATAAAGGCTAAGTTCACCTTTTTTTTCTAAATTCCAGCTCCACTATGTACCAATATACCAATAGTACTTCTTTTGCAGAAATAAAACAGCTTTCCATTTATTCTACCCACGCTTACCTCAGCCTTCACACTTAATCAAATATAAGTTTGAGTTATGTGCCATATCCCTAAACTTGATACATTGAAACTATACTATAGTGTAGGCGTAGGACTTTGAAGGCACAACATGCTTTTGTAAAAATATATCATTTATTCAAAGTTTGCCTAAAACAGGACAATATTCCATCTTCAATTCACATTACAAAAAACAACACAATAAAATACAATTTCATAAAACCGATCGATCTCATTACTGCAGTAATTTGGCGTATAGTAGTCTTTGCAGCTCAATGTGTTTCTCGGACATAGTCAAGGCAAGGGAGGACTTATCGATGTACCTGTGCCACATACTGTTGTGGCACAGGTACATTGATGATATCCTCATGGTGTGGACAGGCCCTCTTTTGGACCTGAAGTGCTTCCTAGAGAAATTGGAAGACAACACCTTTAACCTCCACTTTACCCATGCGGTATCTAATCATATCACTTTTTTGAATCTTGACATTTCCATTCAGACTGATGGCAGTCTTGCCATGTTTCTGTTTAGGAAAGAAACAGTGGGTAACACTATTCTAAGGGCCAACAGTGCCCTTCCTTCTACCCTAATTAGAAGTATCCCATATGGGCAATGTCTTCACATAAAGCGTAACTGCTCCAGCTCCTAGGATTTTGAGAAAATAGCACTAGCCCTCAGGGACAGACTACTTACTCGCGGATACAGTAATAACTGTCTTAAAAAGGCCTATCACAAAGCTTGCGACCACCCAAATTCGGAACTCCTTTTCAAACGTAAAATACAAGATCAGAAACTAGGGGATACAGTAAAGTTTGTCACCACTAGGGATAGGGCAAACACTCCCGGTTCGGTTCACACCAGAACACCGCGAATAGGCAAAAAATTCTAGCGAACATGTGAACCCTATTAAAGTCTATGGGTCACGAACATGAACAATCACAAGTGCTCATTTTAAAGGCTTATATGCAAGTTATTGCCATAGAAAGTGTATGGGGACCTGGGTACTGCCCTAGGGGACATGTATCAATGCAAAAAAACGTTTTTAAAACAATCGTTTTTTTCAGGAGCAGTGATTTTTATAATGCTTAAAGTGAAACAATAAAAATGAAATATTCCTTTAAATATCATGTATGGGGGGGCGGGGTCCCCTTAGTCTTCCTGTAAAGAGGCGCATCTGTACGATGTGTAAAACAGTGCTGCAGCAATAATGACATTTCTAAAGGAAAATGTCATTTAAATCTGCTTGCGCCTGTAATGTATTGCCGGCTCCCGGCAATATAGATGAAAAATCAATGAAAAAATCGGCGTAGGGCCCATCCCCCCAAGTCCATACCAGGTCCTTGGGTCTGGTATGGATTTTAAGGGGAACTACATGCCAAGATTAAAAAAAGTGTCCCGCAATGTACATACATCGTCAATCACGACGCCCGACAGACCCGCAAAATTAAAAAAATGTATAATGCTCCTCCTCATTGGGGGGCTTCCCGCCGACTGCTGTCTTTTCGCTTTGACAGTTTATAGGCAAGTGCAGGGCCACCCACTGATGTAACTGGATGACCCCGCCCCTTCTGATGTCACATGAAGTCAGAAGGGGGTGGGGTCACTCAGTTACTTCACCAGGTGGCCCCGCCCTAGCCTATATAAGAGCTGTCAAACTGAAAAAGACAGCAGTAGGCGGGAGCCCTCCCATCGAGGAAGAGTTTTTTTTAGTTTTTTCTTATTTTTCTGGTCCAGGCATCGTGATTGACAATGGATGTAAATCACACTTTTTTTTCTTTCTTCTGTGACGGCGCACGGACTGCAATTGTAATGCAAGCTGTTATACAGCGGGCAATCCTCGGTCTCTGATCCTGGCCAGCTCTCATCTTCCTCCATGCTCTCTCATCCTCTGCATTACTGAGGCTACAATGGTGGACACTGGTGGGCTGCAATGGTGGACACTGGTGGACACTGGAGAGGATGCAATGGGGAACACAGGTGAGGCTGCAATGGTGGACATAGGTGGGCTGCAATAGTGGACACTGGAGAGGAGGCAATGGGGGACACAGGTGAGGCTGCAATTTTGGACCTAGGTGGGCTGCAATGGTGGACACAGGTGGGCTGCAATGGTGGACACAGGTGAGGATGCAATGGTGGACACAGATGGGCTGAAATAGTGGACACTGGTGAGGCTGCAATTGTGGACACTGGTGAGGCTGCAATGGTTGACACTGATGAGGCTGCAATGGTTGACACTGGTGAGGATACAATGGTGGACACAGGTGAGGATGCAATTGTTGCCACAGGTGAGGATGCAATGGTGACCACAGGTGAGGATGCAATGGTGGACACAGGTGGGCTGCAATGGTGGACACTGGTGAGGCTGCAGTGGTGGACACTGGTAAGGATGCAATGGTTGACACAGGTGAGGCTGCAATGGTGGACACTGATGAGGATGCAATGGTGGACACAGGTGAGGCTGCAATGGTGAACACTGGTAAAGTTGCAATGGTGGACACTGGTGAGCCTGCAATGTGGGACACTGGTGAGGATGCAATGGTGGACACTGGTAAAGCTGCAATGGTGGGCACTGGTGAGGCTGCAATGGTGGGCACTGGTGAGGCTACAATGGTGGACACTGGTGAGGCTGCAATGGTGGACACTGGTGAGGCTGCAATGGTGGACACTGATAAGGCTGCAATGGTGGACACTGGTGAGGCTGTATTGATGAGCACACGTGAGGCTGCATTGATGGGCACTAATAAAGTTGTTGTTAAAATGTATTTATGTAACTTAATTCTGCATAAAACATTCAAGTGTCATTTCACGAGAAATTATGAGGGTGTGTACATGGGCGGGGCATGGTAGGGGTTGGGTGGGGCAACTGGGGGCGAGTAACCCTTAAGGCCTGGCTAGTAGCTCAAGACTTGAAATTTTGAGCCCTGGTCTACATTGACTACACTATATATATATATATATATGTAAATATATATATTACACTGCCTGCAGGCCACTAACTAACCTGCCTAATCTAGCTCCATGTTATCACACTACTTACGGCCGCCATGTAAGCAGCCTTATATAGTGTGGGGTGTGGACTTAGCCCCTGAGCCATGATGGGCCAAAGGCACCCTGCCTTTGGCCATTCATGGCTCTGACGGTACATTGCGATGTGAGTCCACAGTAACCTGACTGAATTATCCATGATGGAGGAGGGTCCTTTGGGCACCTACAAATGTGGGGGATGTTTCAAGTGTTCCTATATTAAGAAATATGTGACCTGTTTCCTCCCTAACGGTGAAAAATCTGGACCTTGTTTTCACGTGAACTGAATCTCATGACCTGCACCTGTGGTGCTTTTTACGTGGGGAAAATGAAGCGTCCATCCAGAAATGAATTCATGACCATGTACAGTAACTCAGAAAAGTGAGTACACCCCTCACATTTTTATTAATATTTTATTATATCTTTTGATGTGACAACACTGAAGAAATTACACTTTGCTGCAATGTAAAGTAGTGAGTGTACAGCTTGTATAAGAGTGTAAATTTGCTGTCCCCTTAAAATAATTCAACACACAGCCATTAATGTCTAAACCTCTGGCAACAAAAGTGAGTACACCCCTCAGGCTGCATTCACACCTGAGCGTACCACATTTGCGCATTTTTGACGCGTTTTTTGGCGCATTTTTTTTAGCAAGTTTGTGCTCGTTTGCATGCAGCGTTTTTCAGCCCTTTTTAAGCTTTGGACATTTTTATGGTAGCTAATAGGAAAAAAATATCATGTTTCATCATTAGTTGCTATGTTATTATTTTGTTTTCATCCTCTTCTGAGTCATTATTGTTCTTCCGGTTCCTCGTTGTGGTGTGTGAAGTATCTTGCACAGCCAAGATGAGCGACAATGAAATGATCTGTTTTATGGCAGCAACCACTGTTGCGTCATATTTACTGAAAAGAGAGAGGAAGAAGAGGGCACGCAGGTACTGGATACACCCCGTAATTGCTTCTCGAGAAGAGAGAGGGCAGTTTTGGGTCATGTTTTGGGTCAAGTTTTGGGTCACCTACGTGATCATGAGGACAAATTTATGGATTACGCCAAGATGTCAATAAAAAGGTTAGTTAATCTTTATTTTGAGTCATGTTCGTCATTATTCCTGTATCATCATCTTTGACGTCATTATTTCCGCCAACAGTTTTGATGAATTATTGGGTTTACTCAATAGTCAGTTGCAATGAATGGACACATATTTCTGTAACAGCATACTCCCTACAGAACGGTTAATCATCACACTAAGGTAATTAAATTTTTTGTGTATTTTAATTTTATGAAAATGATGATTAACCTCTTGCCGCCCGCCCACCGTTAATGACGGCGGGGCGTTGAGGCTCTCATTCTGGGACGACGTCATATGACGTGATCCCATAAAGCGTGCTCCTGTGTGCCCGAGGGGGCACGCAGCACGCCGATCGCGGTCACGCCATGTTGCCAGGACATGACCGCGGCTCTTTAACCATGTGATCCAATCACAGCCGGTCACATGTAAACACCGAAGTGCCAGTAATCGGCGCTCCATGCCTCACACTGACAGAGTGTGTGGTGAGGAGAGCTGATCAGCGGCATCTACTCAGACTTCTAGGGATGTAATCAGGGCAAAAAGCAGTGCCCTCCCCAGTGCCAGCAGTCAGTGCCCCAAGTGCCCACCAGTGCCAGCAGTCAATGCCCCCAAGTGCCCACCAGTGCAAGCAGTCAGTGCCCCCAAGTGCCACCAATCAGTGCCCATTAGTGATGCCAGTCAGTGCTGCCTAATAGCGCCGCCTATCAGTGATGCCCATCACTGCTGCCAATCAATGCTGCCCATCAATGCCCATTAGTGCCACCCATCAATGCCCATCAGTGCTGCCTATCTGTGCTGCCTATCTGTGCCCACCATTCCCGCCTATCAGTGCCCATCAGTGCCTACCAGTGCCACCTATAAGTGCCCGCCAGTGCCACCCATCAGTGCCCACCAGTGCCACCTATCATTGCCCACCAGTGTCACCCATCAGTGCCCATAAGTGCTACCTCATCAGTGCCCATCAGTGCAGCCTATTCAGATGTTTAATGCGAATAACTAAATAATAATTAAATGATTTATTTATTTATTTGTAGGTACCTTGCAACTGGAAAGTCTATAGCAAGTCTACGCTTTCTGCTGCTATCTCCCTCACTGACACCAGCTCTGAGATAGGGAGAACACTGACACCATACTTTAAAGTTCTTAATATATGCAATTTATAAAGTTAATTTTCTTATCGCTTGAATTATTTTCCTCATTATGGGCGTAAGTGGGGCCTCATGTCTAAGTTTTGCCTAAGGCCTCACAAAGTCTAGAGCTGCCTCTGCACATGTAAGGGATCAATTTGCATCCTACTTTATGTCTCCAGCAGGACAGGTTTCATGGCAGCTGGAGGCAATTGAATAATACAATTTTCCCACATTAATACAATTATTTCCAAAAGCTGCAATGAATAAAAATAATGCTTTATCTATATGAATTCTCTTGTTTTTATTTATCTATTTTAATGTTTATATATGTATGTATATGTATCTTTAATTTGGGTTATTTTGTTAGTAGTAAACACATACTTTCTTTGGAAGTGGGCACATAGCTAAGGTTAATCATGACAATGAGATAAATTGAGTTTAACCACTTCCTTACTGGGCACTTAAACCCCCCTCCTGCCCGAACCAATTTTCAGTTTTCAGTGCTGTCGCTCTTTGAATGACAATTGCGAGGTCATGCAATGTTGTACCCAAACAAAATTTGCGTCCTTTTTTTCCCACAAATAGAGCTTTCTTTTGGTGCTATTTGATCGCCTCTGCGTCATTTCTGATCGCCGCTATAAACAAAAAAAGAGTGACAATTTTGAAAAAAAAAACAATATTTTTTACTTTTTGCTATAATAAATATCCAAAACAATTTGAGTTAAATAGAGTAACAGTACTAATTGGAATCGATACACGGGTGAAGGTTTCTTTCATACACAAATGATGATTGTTTTATTGGGTTTAATTTCTATGTATATGTATGTATATATTTGTAATTTTATCTATTTATTTTTGTTCTCTTAAGTATATC
>BLSH010449518.1:370511-386650 GCA_018402905.1 Glandirana rugosa | reverse complement strand
CAATGACCACCTATGTAATGTGCATTCTTCCCAATGACCACCTATGTAATGTGCATTCTTCCCACTGACCAACTATGTCATGTGCATTCTTCCCACTGACCACCTATGTATAATGTGCATTCTTCCCACTGACCACCTATGTAATGTGCATTCTTCCCACTGACCAACTATGTCATGTGCATTCTTCCCACTGACCACCTATGTATAATGTGCATTCTTCCCACTGACCACCTATGTAATGTGCATTCTTCCCACTGACCACCTATGTATAATGTGCATTCTTCCCACTGACCACCTATGTAAAGTGCATTCTTCCCACTAACCACCTATGTATGTATGTATGCATGTATGTATGCGAAACTGCTTCTAGTTAAAACACAGTTCAAAAATGCAATTAGATGAATAGCATATGCACAATGACTTACTTTTCTCATCTTTCACATGTCCATCCATTCCATGCCAGTCTGTAAAGACCTGCTGGCCAATATTCTCCCAGGCCCTCCTCTTCTTTGCCCGGCTTTTATAATTGGTGTCCTTGCTGTCGTATATACAGGTGTGCGCCTTCACCATTCTAATGAATGGCTCAGGCTCAAAGAGGGTCACTGTATCCTCCATATTTGGAATCAATATGGACGTTTGGTGACTTCCTGTTAAAATTATGTCATTTCCAGTTGGGAGGTAACTTTTGCATTGGGCATAAAAACGTGCCGCAAAACGCCCGATTCGCGCGTTTACATGTTAGCCTATGGGATTATAAACACTCCAAAAACGACACTATATGCCTGATTTGAGCTACAAAAATACCTCGGGGAGTAGTTTGAGCTTCAGGCTTTTGGCTTCAGGCGTTCTTGAGTGGAGATGTGAACGGACTCCATAGAGAATCATTGGTTTTTTCCCCTCCAGCATTTTGTAGCTTCAGGCTTCAAGCTACAAAACGCTCAGGTGTGAATGGGGCCTCAGTGTTATTTCTTCAGTGTTGTCACATGAAAAGATATAAAATATACATATATATATATATATATATATATATATATATATATAAATATACATTATCTCACAAAAGTGAGTACACCCCTCCCATTTTTGTAAATATTTTATTATATCTTTTCATGTGACAGCACCGAAGAAATGACACTTTGCTACAATGTAAAGTAGTGAGTGTACAGCTTGTATAACAGTGTAACTTTGCTGTCCCCTTAAAATAATTCAAAACACAGCCATTACTGTCTAAACCGCTGGCAACAAAAGTGAGTACACCCCTAAGTGAAAATGTCCAAATTGGGCCCAATTAGCCGTTTTCCCTCCCCGGTGTCATGTGACTCGTTAGTGTTACAAGGTCTCAGGTGTGAATGGGGAACAGGTGTGTTAAATTTGGTGTTATCACTCTCACTCTCTCATACAGGTCACTGAAAGTTCAACATGGCACCTAATGGCAAAGAACTCTCTGAGGATCTGAAAAAAAGAATTGTTGCTCTACCTAAAGATGGCCTAGGCTATAAGAAAATTGCCAAGACCCTGAAACTGAGCTGCAGCATGGTGGCCAAGACCATACAGCGGTTTAACAGGACAGGTTCCACTCATATCCGTAGGTTGCCTTTGGGAAATAGACGTAAGAGTGCTGCCAGCATTGCTGCAGAGGTTGAAGGAGTGGGGGGTCAGCCTGTCACTGCTCAGACCTTACGCCGCACACTGCATCAAATTGGTCTGCACGGCTGTCATACCAGAAGGAATCCTCTTCTAAAGATAATGCACAAGAAAGCCTGCAAACAGTTTGCTGAAGACAAGCAGACTAAGAACATGGATTACTGGAACCATGTCCTGTGGTCTGATGAGACCAAGATAAATTTATTTGGTTCAGATGGTGTCAAGTGTGTGTTGCGGCAACCAGTGAGGAGTACAAAGACAAATGTGTCTTGCCTACAGTCAAGCATGGTGGTGAGAGTTGAAACCAGAAGACCAGATGAGTACAGGGAAGCCTAATGGATGCTGTGGGTGCCCGCCCCGGCTCGCCTCCGCACACAATAGAAATAGAATTAATGGCCGCACACCAAAATCTGCAATACAGAATCCTTTATTAGGACATCCCAATGGCTTCACCGGACAACAAAATGTTTGATAGATAGATGGGTTTCGCACACCTCAAGTGCGCTTATTCATTACACAGGTAAGTCGGTTCATTTTATAACCTCGCCTTCACCTGCAACAGGTGTCCCGGGGCATCACTTACCGACTTCCTGTTACCATGATTCATGAACAGAGATAACACACATTCACATAATAGCATATATAAGTCTTTGCAATCTCTACACCAAAAGGGAAAAATACACATACAATATATGAAAAAACACTTCATAATGATGAACCCTATTACAATTCCTTCCCACTCCATTGTATATGCTCACTATTAACAAATCAAATCGATTGTATTAGGTGTATCACTACACCTATCCAACATATAAGTGCAGAAGATACACAGAGAGAGCCTCTGAAAGGAACCAGGCATACAGAAATGGATTAAGTATAAAGTATAAACCACTAGGGTGTGAATAGCATCTAAAAACCATAAAGAGCGCTCTGCAAACACCTAACAGAGCACTAACACTTATGATAAAATCTAAAGCAGATGGTGCGGGTGGACAATTCCACAAAGCATGATAGATAGCCCATGTACGTGTCATCATCTCAATACTGTGTAGGAAGATGGCTAAATGAGCGGACATACATTGTCCGACTGCAGCATAGGCACGATGAATCCACACCTCTATACAACATATATTAGCTACTGGCTCCCGCATGCACCCCTAGTACAAACAGACATCAGGGAGCACGTATGGGAACACAGACCTGCACTCGTGGGGGAAGAGCAGCTCCAGATGAATGAAGGTTAGCAAAACATAGAGCTTCGGTAGCCATAGCCAATGACGCATCAGAGAAGTTTCATAAATTGTGGTCCCCATGGCTGATTTTTAAGTATTCGGATAAATTTGGTCAATTTGACAAGGGGTGAGGCCCCAAACTCTCTATTGAGTAAACACTCTACTGCCAAATTAATGGCTGATATCTGACTGAGCCTAATATACCGAAAGACTCTACTTTTACATTCCTATTGTTGTGATGATGACCTTACCACTCAAACGATTTTGTCATTCATTCTGTAGCTTCTTTATAATCCTGTTTCTCTTTTTCTGCCCCCCTTTTTTTGGGGTTTTGGTTTGTTTTTTTTTTGTTTTTTTCTTTTCAGATAATAATTTTTCTGTACGAATATATACACCATTAATATGCAATGTATGACTGGAAATAGTCATAAATGGCTGTAATATTCTATAACATTTTATAACATTTGACATATCTGTATCAGGTTGCAAATCTTTTTCTTGTGAAATGAAAGTATGTGATTATCTTTGTCTTTAATACATTTGTAACCTGTGCTAATTATCAATAAAACTTTTATTGGAAAAAAAAAAAAAAACATAGAGCTTCTCGCCCGTCTACTTACACAGGTGCAGGGAAGGGCGATCTGTCACTCTTCATTTCCGGAGAGAGATATATCCTCTATCAGGTATATAAATGACTCACATCCCACTCGAAATTCAACCCGTGTGGGATGCGATTCTGGAGATGGAATATCCAGAACACCTCCAGCAAAGGTGTCAGTGCGTTTACCTGACCAGAATCAAATATCCAAAAAGTAAACCACTGCCTCCATCTATAACTGGTCTATATAGTAAGGGACGTTGGAGGGCATCAAGTATTTGATTCTGGCCAGGTAAACGCACTGACACCATTGCAGCCATTTTGCTATCTGCTGGTTGTCCAGTGTGTCCCTCTACCTTTAAGGAGGGATAGGCTACCTGCCTTCATCTATCTCATCAGAATGCTTGTGCTCCCACTGTGGAGTCTCTCACAAGCCAGAGATAGGTCTGGAGGATGCAGGGAGCCTTGTCGGGGCCCTCCAGGTTACACATGCATTTGTAACCAATCCCCTGCTTTTAACGCATACTGTTAGACAGGTTAATTTGGCTGGTTTCAAGCTGGTTAGTAAGTTGAGCTTGGTTTTTCCTTGGATTTTTCCTTGGCTGTTTGTTGTTACTTGATGCCCTCCAACGCTCCTTACTATATAGACCAGTTATAGATGGAGGCAGTGGCTTACTTTTTGGATAGAATAAAATGAAAGCTGTTTTATTTCTGCAAAAGAAGTACATTTATTGGTACATAAGGGAGCTGGAATTTAGGAAAAAAAGGTGAACTTAGCCTTTAAGACAACAGAAATGATGAGCCCATTCTGGTAATGTGCGACAGCTGAGAGGCAGGTGTAAGATCCGTATGTCATTCTGTAATCTGCCCTGCCATATGTTTAAATGCTGTAGTTGTTACTAGGTAGAATTCTGTGTTGTACGTAATACAACTGTGCAGGAACATCAGCAGTCACGTCTGTGATCCCTGACAGCTTTCTCAAGAAGTCACACAGAGTGGTGTAAATTCTAACCTGGGGGGAGACAAATACCCTCATTTATCTACTGAGAGAGTTTATATGACTCAGGGAAGGCTAAACAGAGCATGCCTTTGAGGCTTTTTATATCCTTTCCAAGAAATCAGGCATCAGCAAAAAACATATTTCCGACATATTTCTACAAATAGCTTGTAAGGTTGAAACAGAATAAGATGTTGCATAGGTCTTCGTGCACACCACTGCAAAAGGGCCCATACAGCAATATGTTTGGGTGTATTTACTGGCCTGGGATCCACAGGTGTGGCATACAGCTACCCATAGCAATGCATTTCTGGGCCTGACTGTACATGGCTTTATGCTGCTACTTGTGTGTGAGCTTTGGATGCATGGAATCTGGCCAGGCTTCATGCACATGGCTGTAAGAGGGCTGTATAGCTGTACATTTAGGTGTATTTCCTACCCTGGGATCCATAGGTGGGGCATACAGCCAGCAATAGCAATCAAACACTGGATGCAGCAATATGCCTCTATTTGCATAAACACACACTTTGGACACATGGGGGTTGATTTACTAAAGCTTGAAAGTGCAAAATTTGGTGCAGCTCCACACAGAAACCAATCAGCTTTAAGGGTTTATTGTCAAAGCTTGATTGAACAAGCTGAGGTTAGAAGCTGATTGGCTAGCATGCAAAGCTGCACCAGTTTTTGCACTCTCCAGCTTTTGTAAATCAACCCCATGGACTCTGAACAAGGAGTCGCTCACTCCTGTACCCCTGCCTTTCAGCAAACACCTTGCACTCTTTTCAATGAATACAAGGCATTCTCTGATTACTGTAGATGGAGGTGGCGAGGAGGGGAAGATGACATCACAATCACTACTTCATCCAATCAGAAAATGCCTTGTATTCATTAAAAAAATGCAAGACATTTGCTGAATGGCAAGTGTACAGGAGAGAGCAACTCCCTGTGATAAGTGTGTAGGCAGGTTGCCTACACAGGTTAATGTTTTCTGTTAGCAAGTGAGGCAGGCTGCCCAGGCTGAGGAGGGGTTAAACAAGTCTGCAGTTCCCAGTCTTTTTGAGCTCTCTACCTTGTAAATAAAAGGGGGAAGGGCTCTGCACACAGCTGGTGCATGGGAAGAAGACACTGAACAGACATGCTGCAGGACTGCTGTACCTTGCAGTCTGTCAGAGGCAACGGTGTTTCACAGGACAGCCAAGTCATGGGCAATGCCATTTTGGGCTCTCGCCTCACAGAGGTATGCCTGGGCAGCCACACTACTTTAGTTAGAGTCGGGGGAAAGACGTTGTTCATATTAAACTGTTATGCCACATTTCTTTGGTAAAGTTACATTAACCATTATGAGTGTGGTATAAAGTTACTGAAATGGGTGCATGTTGGTTCTGGCGAATTCCAAATAACCAGGGTCTGCAACAGCACTACAGGGTATGAAATAACTCAGTTACAGCAGGGTCAACGCGGAAGAGAAGTTTCTAAGAGTAAACAAGCTCAAGTTCAAGACACTAAGCAACCAGTCATTAGGCATGGTACATGGTAAGGTGACATGTACTCAAGTAGCTAGAGGGTTGATGTTCTGGCTCTCCCCGTAGTGGTCAGTATCCAATGGCAACCGGATCCAAACCCGCGTTATGGAGATTTATGGCCTGGTCAGAGGTATGGAAAGGGAAGGAATAAGTGAGAGCATGCATGAGGTCTGTGTTAGGTACATGACGAGACCCCATTCTGTTACCAAGAGTGACATAACAGAGATACGCTGGACTGCTGGAGTGGGTATAGGCTCAGCACGTCCCTCCTAATGCAAAGATATAAATAACAGTGTGTAGTGACATGGGAAAAGTCGCTTTTCAGATGAACTCTGCACTTTATTACTGCACACAGTGAAGGCTCATCTCTAAGTTGGTGAACTTCCGTAACCACTTCAGTTCCAGAAGGTTTACCCCCTTCCCGACCAGACTATTTTTTGCGATACGGCACTGCTTTACTTTAACTGACAATTGCGCGGGCATGCGACGCTGTACACAAAATACATTTTTGTTATATTTATGTATTTGGTCACCTCTGCGACAATTTTTAAAAAAAAAAAAACAAGATTTAACTTTCTAATATAAAACATTCCCAATAAAAAAATGTAAAAAAAAATCGAATTTCTTCATCAATTTAGGCCAATATGTATTCTGCTACATATTTTTGGTAAAAAAAATCCTAATACGTATATATTGATTGGTTTGTGCAAAAGTTACAGCGTCTACAAACTATGGTATATTTTTAATTATTTTTAAAAATATTTTACTAGTAATGGTGGCAATTAGCTAATTATATCGGGTCTGCGATATTGTGGTGGACACCTGACACTTTTGACACTTTTTGGGGAACGGTGACACTAATACAGTGATCAGTGCTAAAAAATATGCACTGTCACTGTACTAATGACACTGACAGAGAAGGAGTTAACATCAGGGGTGATCAAAGGGTTAAATGTGTTCCTTTGGAGTGATTGCTAACTCTGGGGGGGTTGGGGGTGCTTTGACTGGGGCAATGTAAAGATCCATGTTCCTGCTTAGCAGGAACACAAGATCAGCACATTCCCCTCTCACAGAACAGCAGTCTGCCTTGTTTACATAGGCAGATCACCATTCTGCCTTTCTCACAAAGGATCGGCGGGTCCACTGATTGGCTGTGTCCAATCACAGCGGGAGTGTCCCAGACCTGGAACTGTCAGATCACGTACCAAGTACGTGATCTGGCGCTGAGCGGCTGTCCTGCCACAGTAAATCTACGGTGGGCGGTCACTAAATGGTTAAGGTGTAACTGCAGCCAACATTTTTTTTTTTTTTTTTTTGTAGTTTTTGATAGAGTGGAGAAGGATTAGAAAACATGTCAGATTTTTATTGCTGTCTGTGCCTCAGTTATGGAGATTCTTTATTTGTCCTGGTGATCGTTAATTACTGAGAATGAATGTAAAAGAAAGTCCCAAATTTTGAGTTGTCATCAGAACAGGAACAGAGAGGAAATCTTCCATTGGGGCAGGGGTGGCCATACATTGAGGGTGCACGGGCGCTGCCCCCACTATCCATGCCGCCTCCCTCCCAATCCATGCGCCCAGCCCCTTTCAGGGCGCCAGGTGCATGAATTCCTATGGCAGTACTCATTAGAGCCAAAGGGGTTGAGTTACTAAAGCTGGAGAATGCAAAAATTGGTGCAGCTGTGCATGGGAGCCAATCAGCTTCTAACCTCAGCTTGTTCAATCAAGCTTTGACAATAAAACCTTGAAGCTGTGCAGAGCTGCACCAAATTTTGCACTTTCAAGCTTTAGTAAATCAACCCCAAAGGCTCTAATAGGCTTCAAAATAGGGTGGGCTTGGGGTGCAGAGCAATGCGTCTGGAGCCCACCCAAGTATGTTGCAACAGCGAATGAATATTTGCTGTTGCAACATTGATCCTCCTCCTGGCCAAACGGAAAGTGGGTCTGATACCCGTCACCCGATTGTCCGAAAGGACAGGCGATCCTATTGGATGCCTAGGAGTAAGGATGGGCTCAGGCTTGTTCGGAACCGAACGTGCCTGAGCCCGCCAGGAAGTGAACCCTGCACTGCACTAACGACAGGCAGTGAGACATTCCCCAATGCACGGCTGCAGCGATCGGGGAATGTCTCACTGCCTGTGATCAGCACAGTGCAGGGTTCACTTCCTGGTGGGCTCGGGCACGTTCAGTTGCAAACAAGCCCGAGCCCATCCTTACCTAGGAGGAGGGTAGGAGAAACATGGCGGAAGCGAGGAGGAGGAGAAGACACAGGAGCCGCTACCCGATACCCCCTATGCCTGGCGCAGCCTGATGCCCGCCAATGCCACGATCCCCGCCATTCCTTGGTGTTGGTTGGGGGGTGGGGGATTTTGAGGTGCTACTTTGGGGGGTGGTGGTTGTTTGCCATCCCCCCCAAACAAAAAGACACCAGCCGCCACTAGGGTTGCCACATCATCCCTTTAATCCAGGACACGTATGAATTACACAGGTTTTGAGGCTAACTTAATGTAGATAAGCAACCAAGTGAGTTTATTACCACCTTAACCAGCCACAGAACCTGTGCAATTAATATGTGTCCTGGATTAAAGGGATAATGTGGCAACCCTAGCCACCACTGCAATGGGGACACTTGTTCTGGAGGTCCTGGTGACAACCAGGGATTCCCTCACAGTAGGGTTGCCACATCATCCCTTTAATCCAGGACACACATTAATTACACAGGTTCACTCACTTGGTGCCCTATCTGCATTAAATTGGCCTCAGAACCTGTGCAATTCATATGTGTCCTGGATTAAAGGGATGATGTGGCAACCCTACCTCACAGTGAAGGGATTTCATCTCACTTTCTGTTGTGGCTATTGGAGAGGAAGTGAAGTAAAATCTCCCCAATGGGAAACAGATGGTAAATATAAACTGATAGGGTTTATAATCCTCCCTTGTCCTGACTTTATTAAAAAAATGAAAACAAAATAAAAGTTTGGCTTTAGTTCTACTATAAAATTCTATGTCCACCCGCTAGCTTATAAATGCACTGAAATATATAAAACAAGCTGCGCTACCCCAAGAAGAAAAAGCAAAACACAGCTGCAACCAATAAAGTGTGAATTCTACACTCATACAACATGAAAAACAAAAAAAGTTGCGCTTGTGTGTATATGACAAATACTGTGAAATATGTGTTAATAAAATAGATACATAATAAAATACAAAAAATGAACAGCAAAAGTCCAAATGAATCCAATGTTGTATAAAAGGAAGGTGAATAACAAATACAGGTCCAAATTGAATCCAATCCAATTCAACCTTGTGGCGAGAAATTAGTGCAAAAAAGTAAATGTGAGTTTTATCCAAGTGTCCGTAATTAAATAAACATCCACCAAACCACCACTTCAGTGTAACAAATCCTCCACCGATAAAGATGTATCCTTACCGGAATATATGGACCCCTTATTACAGGGGGTCAGGAAACGCCTGTGTGGATACAGACCTCCACTAGGTCACAGCGATCAGCTTTCCCCACCGCTGTCTTCCAAAGAATCTCCATGAAGCTCAATAAAGATGAGAGAGCCACAATAGTGTCATATCGTTTAAAATCCAAGAAGTTTAATAACGCGGTGATCACGAGACAACACTTCCGCCCTATCGATTTAGTCACGAACGGACGTCTTCTGGGGCATGAAAGATGTCTCGTTCCACCGCTATAAATGCTACACAACACATTCCCGTAAGCCAATCACAGCGTTCGTTCGAGGCAAAAGGATCTCTCCCTTGTCTTCCATAGGGGACGAACGCGCGAGTGCGTCGGAACGTTCTCAATCACGTCACTCAAATGCGACGGACACCCAACGAACCGGAACTCAGCTTGTTTGCGTTCAAGAATAATGGCCAATTGAAAAAACGTTTTTTTCTCTAAAATAGGAACAAAATATATATAAAAATGAATAAACATAGCTCACAGTGACCAAGCCTGTGGGACTAGACGAGTCACCGTAAGCAAAATACAAAATGAATCTAAAAACAAGAAATCAATATTAAATAAAATGCACAGTTTTTTGTGGGAAACACAAATATATTGTGTGACCAATGCTAAAGTGGCAAATAGAAATTTTAGGAGAGAATTATGGCGATTAAGAGGGAAGAAAAATGATGGAAATACTCAAAGGGGACGCCCGACAAAAAGGAGGGAATTTTTCATACCCCAAAAGCTGTGGGGGGCAGCAGGCATGTGTTATGTTTACATACTATACGACACATAAACTAACAAGAAAAACATGCACACAATACATATAGATCATAAGTAACATGTATGAATGTGCAACATGGATATTACCCAAAATGAAAAAAAACCGTCGTACATAATTGACCTGGCATGTCCCCACTGTATCTGGGGGTGTCTCCAACTATATATACTAAAAAGGAGAGAGGGTTAGGTTCTCAGAAGGGGTCAGGAGTTGTCAATGAAACAATTTACGTCCAGGTCTATGTTTAAACCAGACGGGGAGTAGCTCTTAAGGAGAAAGATCCACTTTGACTCCATCTTAGACAACTCCCTCACCCTAAGGCTTCCCCTCCAATGTGAAACAAAGCAGTCAATACCCACAAAAAGGGTCCCTGTGGGATCTCGTGCATGTATCTTGTCATAATGTCTGGATACACTATGATTTTTGTATCCTTTACGTATGTTGGCCAGATGTTCACCGGGTCTAGTGCCCAGGGCCCTCGTGGTCCTGCCTACATATTGCAGGCCACAAGGCCACAAGGGCACTGTAGCAAATAGACTACGTGGGTGGTCCTACAGGTAATAAAGGACTCAAAAATATAGTCCTTGTTAGTGACAGTAGATTAAAAATTTAGGTTTTTTTTCCTCTGGAACCTATTTACCTGGCAAGCCTGGCATTGACCACATTTAAAGTATCCCTTAAGGTTATGGAAGAGAGGGGCACTGGAGGGGGGATCGATGATGTTATGTACCAATTTATTACTCAAAGATGGCACTCCTCTATATGTTATTAGAGGTCTAGGTGGCAAAGCTGTACCCAAGACAGGGTCGTTCTGCAAAATATGCCAATGTGTACGGAAGATTCTTTGTATTGCCCTATGTTGTACAGAGAAGTTAGTGATGAAAGCAAACTGGTGGCCAGGGTCTGATCCCTGGTCAGTCTGCCTTTTCCTTCCCGTTAACAATAGACCTCTATCCATATCTCGTACAGATTGGGCTGTAGTAAGCAAAGGGGCCTCCTCATATCCTTTTTCTATAAATCATCCAATTAATACCTCCACTTGTGTATCAAAGTCCATTTGGCTGGTGCAATTTCTCCTAATACGGAGCAGTTGGCTCTTGGGAACTCCTTCTAACCATGTTCTATGGTGAGAACTGTCCCTGGAAATAAAAGAGTTCCGGTCTGTGGGCTTGAAATAGGTCATTGTTGTAATTTTGCCCTCTTCCATCTTAATGGATAAATTCAAAAAGTTGACCGAGGTTTGACTATATTCAAAATTCAGTTTAATACCCCTATCGTTGTTGTTGAGGGATTCCACAAATTCCACAAGTGAAGTATGGTCTCCCTTCCACAGGAGGAGGACGTCATCGATGTAGCGTACCCAAAAGACCAATTCAGGCCTATTCCGGGAATCAATGACATCCTCCTCCCATTTAGCCATAAATAAATTGGCTAAGCTGGGGGCATATTTTGCCCCCATAGCCACCCCTCTATTTTGCAAATAAAAGCTACCCCCGAACCATAAATAGTTTCGGGAGGCAGCAAATTTCAGTAGCTCCAAAATGAACTCCCTTTGGATGGATGCCAATCCCTCCTCTTGTTCCAAAAAATATTGTACTGCTTGGTATCCTAAATCATGGGGAATAATGGTGTACAGGGAGGTGACATCTCCTGTAGCAAGCCACCACCCCTTCTCGATAGGACTATTTTCCACTAGATTGATCACCGCAGTGCTGTCCTTGATGTATGATGACATTCGACCAATCAAGGGCCGCAGAAAGCGATCTATGTACTTGCCCACCCGAGACGTCACTGAGTCAATGCCACTGACTATTGGACGTCCCGGGGGGCAAGTGGGATTCTTGTGAATTTTTGGTAAATAGTAAATGACAGGGGTTCTGGGAGCAGCCGGAATCATAAACGCTGCTTCCTTCCTATTGATGATTCCCTGTTTCTGTGCCCTACAGACAATCCTCTCTAGTTCTTTCTTATATTGGTTAACCGGATTTCTCCTAAGGGGTATATAAGTTTCTGTATCGCTTAGGATATTGTTCATTTCCTTTAAGTACACCTCTTTGTCCAATAACACAACCCCCCCCCCTTTATCAGCGGGTCTAATGATAATATTCTTTGTCTCACAAAGGTCCTGCAGGCCCTTCTCTAAGTGGCTGGGCATTTTATTTCTTTTAGTGGGTAATTTATCCAAATCTCTTAAAACCACCTCCTTAAATACCGGTAGTGAGGGAGTCTGACCCGCCGGAGGGTTAAAGAGAGAGGCATTGGATAGATTAGACCCCCCTATCTCTGAGGGTCTATTACCTTGATTAACAATGGGGTTTAACATAAAATGTCTTTTAATGCTCACTTTCCTTATGTATCTATGTACATCCATAAAGGTTTGAAACTTGCTCAGACCCTTAGGTGGAGCAAATTTCAAACCCTTATCTAATATTTTTTTCTCATTGTCCGTTAGTGAATGGGAGCTCAGGTTGTATAAGCCTCCCCCTAACGTTCCCTCTTCCTTTTGTTTCTGTACCTTTCTTCCTCCTCTAGTGCCCCTCCTCGTTCTCCTGTTTCTCTGTAGCCCTGTTGTTGCCTGGGAAAACCCCCATAGTTGAAATATCTCTGCTCACCATTCTGTCTAGTGGGATACTGGGTTTCTTCTCTCGACTGGTATGGAGGAAAACGACCTCCACTATAATTGTTAGGGTAGCCCTCTTCCCTTCTTATTGCTGGTCCTCCTTGTGGTTTACTACGAAAATTACCACCCCTGTTGAATTCCCTTACAAGGGGGCCATAGTTTCCCCCATTAACTCGGTGTCCGGGGGGACGACGATCATTATTCCTTAGTCCAAAATCCCCAGTGTTGGCCCTCAGAAACCTATGTCCCCCCCCCCACTTTGGGGGAACCAAAGGAGTCATCTCTCAGGGGACCAAACCGATTGTTCGTGGGAACATTAAAATAAGATCTTTCGTCTTCCCCATACCAATGTGAGGTTCTATCTGTTCTCCCCCACATGTTGGGTACAGGCTCTCTTACAGAAGCTTTTGACGGCAGTCTCTCCCTTGCAATAGGGGGGTAAATCCAACCTGTTGTTCCTTCTTCCATTGGGGAGTTAGGGCTTCCCTCAATGTTGGGGTCTGTATATACGGGAGCCAACGGTCCCAATCCTGAGCCTTGACCCGAGGTGCCTCCCTCATTTGATTTATTTTGTTCCAATAATAATTTGTTTTGCCACTCGAAACCTATACCTGTCTTATAATCACCCATGTCTCTATTATACTTTTTTCTCTTTTTAAGTTTTTGTTCTCTTTCCTCTTTTTCCAATGCCTTTTTAAGGGCAAGGGATCTCTCCTTATATTCTTCGCTTTCTTTAAATGGAGTGAGTTTCTCTCTTATTTCTTTAATCTGTGCGTCTAAAATGGGTAATTTATCTATCTTTCTATTTTTTAAAAATTTCAAAAAACCCAGGCCTGCTTCATTAAAATATTTGAACCACTCTTCTAGGTTCATGTCCCCTTTTTGTGGACTTACTTCCCATCGTAAGCTCCTGGGGACCATGTTATCTGCCAGATATTGCTCAAAAAAGGCAATATCCCATTGTGCATGTAGCTCAGAAAACAAGATTTAGTATTTATAGCAGTGGAACGAGACATCCTTCATGCCCCGGAAGACATCTGTTCGTGACGAAATCGATAGGGCGGAAGTGTTATCTCGTGATCACCGCTGAACGAACGAATGCCATTACCTGCATATTGTGAGATTTTAATCGGGATTTTGTAAGTGCACTACTTTATTAAACTTCTTGGATTTTAAACGATATGACACTATTGTGGCTCTCTCATCTTTATTGAGCTTCACGGAGATTCTTTGGAAGACAGCGGTGGGGAAAGCTGATCGCTGTGACCTAGTGGAGGTCTGTATCCACACAGGCGTTTCCTGACCCCCTGTAATAAGGGGTCCATATATTCCGGTAAGGATACATCTTTATCGGTGGAGGATTTGTTACACTGAAGTGGTGGTTTGGTGGATGTTTATTTAATTATGGACACTTGGATAAAACTCACATTTACTTTTTTGCACTAATTTCTCGCCACAAGGTTGAATTGGATTGGATTCAATTTGGACCTGTATTTGTTATTCACCTTCCTTTTTATACAACATTGGATTCATTTGGACTTTTGCTGTTCATTTTTTGTATTTTATTATGTATCTATTTTATTAACACTTATTTCACAGTATTTGTCATATACACACAAGCGCAACTTTTTTTGTTTTTCATAAATGCACTGCAGCAACAACAAGATCCAGCAAATTTAATAAAACCTATGTATTTCAACCAATAACATCAGCGTGCACATGCCTGTTTATCGGCAATGATTACAAAGCTAGATCTACCTTAATGCCAATAAGGAGCCGTGTTCATCAATTGTTTAAAATCGTGTTTGTGTCATGTTCCAAGAAAAAGGTGATAGAAGGGAATGCATTTCTTTTTCATCTGCTTTTAGCTTTAGCCCTTGTCTGAGACAGGTGCTGATCCATGTGGGCTATGCACAGATCCATTGCTATGAGTCAGAGGCTGACCCACATGCTACACCCGCAGTCCTCTTCAAGAGACAGGTGACAGATTAATCATCGGCAGCACTTATGTGATCATGCTTTGCCCATCTGTTAGACAGACTTTTAATGCTGTTTGCAGTCCATGTGTCTGAGCTGGGATAAGACAGCTGTAGTGAAAAACAAAAGCCACTGTGCTTAGATCTAAGACACCTTGTTTCTAAGGATCATATGTGAGGTCTGAGACAGAGGAAAATCTATGTCAAAAATTGGCAACATCAATAGAAAGTATTTGTGTCAGCTTGCCCAAAACCTGCTTTAGTGTATGCACTGTCACTGTAGTGTTTTCCATCCTTTAATCCAGAATTAGGCAACTTTCTCCAACAGGTGGTGAATTTACAGAGCACGCTGATTAGCAAGGCATACTATGATTGCAGCACAACTGTTATTACAGTTAATCTATCAAAAGAGAAACATAAGTCTGCCATTGCTGACTCTCCTTCTGAAAATGCCAGTTGCTTGGCAGTCACGGTGACTAGGATGAGCTCAGGCAAATTTGGAATCTAAGCCAAACCCATCTGAGCGATCCTGCCAGGAAGCTGTCACTGTACTTGGCTAATCATAAGTGGCCAAGGCATTCCCAGCACTGTAGCTGCATTTAGACATGCCCCATGGGGCCTCGACTGCTTCTGGTTAGCCCAGTACGGTGACAGCTTCCTGGTAGAATAGCTCAGGTGGGTTTGGACTAGGATCTGAACATGCCTGAGCTGAATCCTAATGACTTCTTGTCGTGCAACTACTTTATAGGTCTGGGCGCCCCCGAAGACGTCATTTATGATGAAACATGTAGGGTGGTGCTACGTGCTCATGTCATCTCTACCGATCCTGGAAATGCGGGTTTGAGTTGCATGCTGGCGAGATATTGTATATTTCTGACATTTTATCTACATACGTATGTAGGTACATTTTTAATCTTTAAATAAATCAGCTGAAAGATTTTATACTATTGGAGCTTTATTTCTTTCTATACTCCTGTCCACGTCTAATGTGGAGCCTTGCTGGGAAGAGAACTGGTAGTAGGGTTGCCACCTCACCCCTTTAAACCTAAACACATATTAATTACACACAGGGCTGGTGCAAGGATTTTTGACACCCTAGACAAAACCTTATTTTGCCTCCCCTCCCTTGGCTCAGCCTCACCTGCGCCCATTAAATGCAGCCTCACCTGCGCCCATCAAATGCAGCCTCACCTGCACCCATCAAATGCAGCCTCACCCGCACCCATCAAATGCAGCCTCACAAGCACCCATCAAATGCAGCCTCACCCGACGTAAACTACCCACGAACACTCCGACGTAAACTACCCAC
>BLSH010449518.1:335634-352110 GCA_018402905.1 Glandirana rugosa | reverse complement strand
CTGCATATCTCCTAAACCTGTACGGTTCAGGAGATATGCAGTGTATTTGCTGTCGGCACATGCGCAGTGAAGAAATGGCCTCTGTTCCGTTCCTCCACTGCGACCGTGCCGTGACTGGCAGCTCCCGGGCGCATGCGCGGGAGTGAGGTCACGCAACTCCGGCCAGTCACATCGCCGGAGTCGCGGCCCCGGAAGGAAGAGGGGCAGAAGATGGATGCCGTCAGCACAGGGGACAGCGCTGGACATCGCAGGCTTCATTTGCAGTTAAGTGGCACATAATGGAAATGGTAAAAGGAAAAGTAAACACACATCACCATAGTTGCCATTCAAAGTCTAAATCAACTTCCTACAATATTCTTCTTGAATCAACTCAAATCACCAATTTCCGTAACAGGTGGGCCTTTCAACCAGGGTGTTGGAAATGGTCTCCCCATGATCACTTCAAATGGTGATAATTTAGTTGTTTTAGCAGGTGTCATTCTTATTTCTGCTAGTATCGCTGGCAACGCAGTTTCCCATTTGGCAAATGTGCCTCCAGTGGCCTTCCTAATTTTTTCCTATTCATATTTTCCACTATACCTGAACTCTGGGGATGATAAGGAATGTGAAACTTCCACTCTATTTGAACCTACTCCACAAATTCCTGACCTACTTTTGAAATGAAGGCTGGTCCATTGTCTGAATTAATCTACAATGGTCAGCCCCATCTCGGTATAAATTCTCTCACCAATATTTTGCACACAAGACTCAACTGCTTGGAAGGCAGCTATGCTCACCACTATACCACTGTTTTGGTATCTTCATTATTACTTGGAAAAAGAATTCACAATTATTTGCAAATATTTCTGCATTTTACCTGTGTGTAAAGGCATGTGTGTAAAGTCAATTTGGAAATGTGTAAAGGAGCACTAGGTGGCGTGCAATAGTAGGGTTGTTCCTGATACATGTAATGCATCTCTGTAGATACTCTTTGCACAAATGCAGGAAGTCTACATTCAAAAACCTTTGGTGTCTCTCTGTAACCCCTGTGCCCTAACCCATGATACTAAAACATAAAAATGGGGCACTACTCTGAGGTATGCCTACCCTCCCCTCTTTGGCAAAGACATCTTCAGGAGTCTTTTCCAGACCAACACTAAAGATCGTCTTTTGCTGCAGAAGTCTGCAGCGTCTGTAACATTTGCTTTGCAGCAAATAATAGCTAGCTGTAAGGGGAGCTGAATGGCTTCTAAGAGACCATTTATGAGAGCAGAAGGGGAAATTGATTTGCCATATGCTGCTACAAATCCTCTCTGCTGCCAGATTCCACCAAGATCACGAACAGGTCCATGAGCATATTTGGAATCTGTTTAAATGTTTACCTGTTGTCCTTCAAAAAGTTGACAAGCTATTGTTAATGTTACCACCTCCGCAGCCTGTGCAGACGGAACATTAAGTGGCTTGGCTTCCAGAACAATATCAGGGAGCATAACCACAGAGTAGCCTTCATGATACGTGTTTGTCATAAGGCCTGGAACATGAATTATCTACAAAAACATCAAGCGCATTAGGGATGGGCGTGGACACTAGATCAGGCCTAGGTGAGGTTACAAAATGTATAACTTCTATACAGTCATGTTGTTCCACCACCTCCCCCTCCAAACCAAACATGGCATTCCGAATAGGAGCCAGTCCTGAGGCGAGAGGTAGCGGTGAAACAAATCTGACAGTCAGAGCTACAGTGGAAAGGGGAATAATCTCATATCCAGTGAGTCTCTGAGCAGACATGTATTGGGTGTTCAGATTCTTAAACAAAAATAATACCTGGTGTGAAATATATAAATGCGTAGCATGTCACGGAGCTATTGTGGCCGACATCTCAATACCCATGGTGCAGGCCGCTAGGGTGCGCAGACACACTGGAAAAAGCTACAGGTCTCAGCTTACTCCCGTGGTCTTGGGCCAGGACGGCTGCTATGGTTGTACAATTGTCCCTTGTGTAAAAATGAAAAGATTTACAATAAACACGGAGTCCCAACCCCAGGGCAGTAACCATTGCAGTTTTTTTAACCTTGTACAAACATGTATTTTCTCATCATCCCAAGTCACCAGGTGCGGGGCTTCTGTCAAAGTGCTTTGTCTAAATATGTTGTAAAAATGGGAACAGTCAGGTATTCATTGGCGGCAGTAACCAATCATACCTATGAAGGACAGCAGGTCTTTCTTTGTTTAGTGGGCGTGCCATTCCCACGACAGCTGTAACCCTTGCAGAATTTATTTGGCATTTCCCTGGGGTGAGTGTGAACCCCAAATACTCAACTTGTGAAAGACAGAGCTGGACCTTGGGCTGGTAGACCTTATGACCCTCTTTACACAGACAATTCAACAGAACCAACAGTGTCTAACTGAGAAGCCATCAGCGAGGGACCGCACAACAGTAAGTTGCTGACATACTGAAGGAAGGACAGAACCATTTTCAACTGACCATGAGCACAGGGTCTCACAGAGCGCTATTGAGTAGACTACGGGTGAGTCAACATAACCTTAGGCAATCTAGCCCAGGTGTACTGGACATTTTCAAAACCAAAAAAAATTTAAGTAGCTGTGTCTCTTCATCAACAAGGACAGAGAAAAAGACCTCACTTAAATCAATGACAGAAAAAACTCTGGAATTGTGGGGTATTGGAAGTAATTAGCGACGGTACATCTGGGACAATGGGTGCAATTGGGACAACCAGATTATTAATAGCTATTAAATCCTGTACAAATAATACAGGTGCCATTCCTTTCTTTCACCTAGCCTTGTAGGGGGTTCAATCCATGCATCCCACATCAAGTCTATCCCAGGCCCAAGCCTTGGGAATATCTTACTCCTTGTGTATTTTGAGAGGGTGCCTGGGGCTGTGTGTTCTGTCTTGGCTTCTTTCATCCACAACTGAAACTAACAGTGTGTAACACCTGGGGGTGCCCCTCCCCATTGGAAACTTTTTCCACATTCCTGTATTAACTCTTCCCTTGCTGGCATCTCAATGTTGCAATGCCTGCTGAAAAAAAAAATCAGCATCACTTACTTTAACCCTCAAAGCACTTGCTGCTTCCTTCTTTAACATTTTTCAGTTAAAATCCCTCATTTCCAGACCAGGCCATTCTGAAATCAACTGTTTCACTAGAATGCCTTGTTCTGGTCTGAGACCTGAGATAAATATTTACAGTATCTCACAAAAATGAGTACACCCCATATTTTGTAAATAATTTATTATATTTTTTCATGTGACAACACTGAAGAAATGACACTTTGCTACAATGTAAAGTAGTGAGTGTACAGCTTGTATAACAGTGTAAATTTGCTGTCCACTCAAAATAACTCAACACACAGCCATTAATGTCTAAACGGCTGGCAATAAAAGTGAGTACACCCCTAAGTGAAAATGTCCAAATTGGGCACAAATAGCCATTTTACCTCCCCTGTGTCATGTGATTCATTAGTGTTACAAGGTCCCAGGTGTGAATGGGGAGCAGGTTGTTAAATTTGGTGTTATCACTCTCACTCTCTCATACTGGTCCCTGGAAGTTCAACATGACAGCTCATGGCAAAGAACTCTCTTAGGATCTGGAAAAAAAGAATTGTTGCTCTACATAAAGATGGCCTAGGCTATAAGAAGATTGCCAAGGCCCTGAAACTGAGCTGCAACATGGTGGCCAAGACCATAGAGCGGTTTAACAGGACAGGTTCCACTCAGAACAGGCCTCCCCATGGTCGACCAAAGAAGCTGAGTGCATGTGCTCAGTGTCATATCCAGAGGTTGTCTTTGGGAAATAGGCATATGAGTGCTGCCAGCATTGCTGCAGAGGTTGAAGCGGTAGGGGGTCAGCCTGTCAGTGCTCAGACCATACGTAGCACACTGCATCAAATTGGTCTGCATGGCTGTCATCCCAGAAGGAAGCCTCTTCTAAAGATGATGCACAAAGGCCGCAAACAGTTTGCTGAAGACAAGCAGACTAAGGACATGGATTACTGGAACCATGTCCTGTGGTCTGATGAGACCAAGATAAACATATTTGGTTCAGATGTGCCAAGTGTGTGTGGTGGCAACCAGGTGAGGAGTACAAAGACAAGTGTGTCTTGTATACAGTCAAGCATAGTGGTGGGAATGTCATGGTCTGGGGCTTCAGTTCATTGAGAGAACCATGAATGCCAACATGTACTGTGACATACTGAAGCAGAACATGATCCCCTCCCTTTGGAGACTGGGCCGCAGGGCAGTATTCCAACATGATAGGGACTCCAAACACACCTCCAAGTTGATCACTGCCTTGCTAAAGAAACTGAGGGTAAAGGTGATGGACTGCCCAAACATATCTCCAGACCTAAACAATATTAAGCATCTGTGGGGCATTCTCAAAAGTAAGGTGGAGGAGTGCAAGGTCTCTAACATCCACCAGCTCAGTGATGTCATCATGGAGGAGTGGAAGAGGACTCCAATGGCAACCTGTGAAGCTCTGGTGAACTCCATGCCCAAGAGGGTTAAGGCAGTGCTTGAAAATAATGGTGGCCACACAAAATATTGACACTTTGGGTCCAATTTGGACATTTTCACTTAGGGGTGTACTCACTTTTGTTTCCAGCGGTTTAGACATTAATGGCTGTGTGTTGAGTTATTTTGAGGGGACAGCAAATTGACACTGTTATACAAGATGTACACTCACTACTTTACATTGTAGTAAAGTGTCATTTCTTCAGTGTTGTCACATGAAAAGATATAATAACATATTTACAAAAATGTGAGGGGTGTACTCACTTTTGTGGGATACTCTATATCATTATTCCTCCCGTGTCTTCTTCTGTAATTAAACCTGCATCTTCCTTCCAAGTTTTACCAAACCTTTTCCAAAATTCAAGAATACCTTCCTTTGTATACAGGCTACCACAGTCTGTCCTTTGCCCAACCCTACTGCTTCAGCAGTTATTTTCAACCAAAGTTGTGCCTGGCCATCTGGCATTGCCCTGAAAGGCATATGGCACATTTTATTGCAGAGGATATGGGCACTGATTTATCCAATGTCCCTCCTGTGCACAATTAAAACAATGTGTCCTACGACCACCCTGTGCGGCCCCCCCCTCTCCCTTGGGAACTGTCTCTCCTCTGGAACTGTATTTGCATTCTTGTGTCAAAGGGCACTGTCCATGAAAAAATGGAACCGTGCCTTTCCAATGAGAGAGGTTTTAAAACAAATCCCTTTCCCAGCAAAATACAAGGGACTTCTAACTGTACTCCCTCACTAGCATCCCCTGCTTCTTTGCTCGGTGGGCGGTCCTGAGACCCAAGTCCAGTACGAGAAGCTGGTATTTTAGGAGGAAGGAACAGTGCCCCTCACCCTACTGTGACCCGCTGCTCTCGCTACTTGATCAGTCTCTTCAGTTACTGCATCTGACTCACAATCCTCAGCAGTTTCACTAACTTCTACCTTCTGTATTCCTTTACCTCTTTCTGCAATTTCTGTATCAGGCTCAGTGGAGTCAGGAAATACTCCTCCGCTTGCCTGAACACTGTCCACACCGGCTGCTTGAACCGGTGGGGGCAGCACAGGTGCTTGTGCTGGGACATCTTGAGGAGCAGGGGCAGTGGGGTGCATATGTCTTGAACTGGGGAAAATGTGGGTATATCCAGGAGGGTATGTCCATGTCGGAGTACATAAGGGGCTAGTATGAGGAAAGGGCAATGCCATTCTGGGCTGGGCTACGCACTCACTCTATTACTTTTTTTATCCTTCTTTCTCTTTCCCTTGGTATCCTCTGGTGGAGACATTGCCTTCCACCAAGGGGCAGCATTTAACCAATTTAAACCTTCTTCTCTCATATATCTCATAACCTACCAAGTTTGAAACCCAAGGGTCCACATAATAATAACTTGTTAATGACACTCTGCAAACATAATCCCTACAATTTTCTCCATAAAGTGGAGGAGCACATCTACCACTTTGAGAGCCCATTTCCAATCAAGCCTTAATCACTTTATAAGGATGCAGAGATGCCACCGTACCAAAAGACTTATTTTCTTGCTATCCCTATGTGCATGTGTGTTCTTTCAGACCCGCTCCCTGGAATCGGCTGTTAAGTCTCTTGTTACAGAGACATCTGACAATCCGGTCAACCACAAAAGTGCAATGTCACAGCACACATTCACATATAAATATCATACACTTATACAAATCTTACAATGACTCTAAGCATGCAACATATTACCAGCAATATATACAGTTACAACGGGAGCCATCCAGCCATCAATTTTAGTTGTGTACCAACACAACCCACATGCTACCAAAGTACTATGCAGCTTCATTGCCAAATATGCAGAGCGCCATCTGATTTGTGCCAACAAATCTCTGATCTGTACCAACAGATCTGCCCCTTCCCTTCTCTTTTTTTTTCTCTTTGCAAAATGATAAGAGCTAAGGTGCTAGAATGCGCCAAAATAAGGTACAATTCAACTCACCTTAGATGATCTTGCAACCCACATTCTGACAACAGTTAAAGGGGACTTGAACTGGACAGCTGGATGACCCCCACTCGGGATCCCGGGAACACAAAATGACACACACACACACGGGATGGAGTCAAAATATGTTTGTTTAATTCTTCTGGAATCAGGGGTTTTATACAAAGAAAATAAAAGGATGGGTTTCAATATAGGGGGAGTCATGTTTAACGTAAAGGAGGGCTTGGTTATTAGGAAACAGGGTGGCTTTACAGAGAAAAGGAGTTAACTTCACAAGTTGAAATATTCTGACAAAAAATGAATCACATTATAATACTTAGTCTAAACACCTTTAGCAATCAGATTATTCTCATGGGAAACCATCTCTAAAGTCTAAACATTCCCAATAACACATACCAAGTCAAACTCCGAGTAACTACGAGTTACTTTTTGCCTCATCCAACCAGAAATATCATATACATATAGCCTTCACCACCTGGAAACCTTGGTTAGAGTAGTACCATGAATCTCTATTTACCTGATTGCTAATGTTAGTTCAATGCGATTCCAGCGTAAACCTACTTACTTCCTATTTACCTTCTTTTTGTATTTACCTCTAAGGTTCAGGATACACCGATTATTGACTGAGCTTCCCTAATAAGTTTACGTATATTTACTCAGGAACCTCCATTTTGTTGAGAGGTTTCAAATATTTGTACTAATTTTGCTACAATGTTTTTATGGCTGCCTAAACATTGTTGCTTTTCTATGCTCATATGTTTGTCCTTTCCTACAAAACCCAATAAAGATTTATTGAAACGAAAAATAGTGCATGCCACATGGGGACAATGCATGAACCAATAGAGAGACAGTTGTCACCTCATTATAGGAACTAAATAAACTTAAGACCTTCATGGCAGGATTGCAAGGTAATATTTTAATGAAATTTGCATATTCAAAAGATTGAAAACTATTTTTGTATGACATCTCGAATGAGCAGGGCCCTCCTAACCTTTTTTCTTTAATTGTATTGTGAGTGTATTATATATCTTTATATTATAAAGGAATAAGCAGACTGTTGGTGCTGTATAAATCCTGTACAATAATCATAATACATTAACATGTAAAAGCTTTTATGATGTTTTAGCCATTAGGTTAACATTTACTTTAAATAATCAAATTATTGGCATTTCTGCAGTTATAATATTCATGAGGCATCTTAGTTTTTTTTTTTTTTTTGCCAAATCTATCATTGAACTTTAAGGCAGGCATTTGAGTGCTTATGGTTGTACATAGACAGTAGTAGTCATAAGCAGCTTCTTTGTCAGACCATTCATGTGCATGACGACTATACAGATTGCAGGCATGCAGGATTGACCTATGTAGATGTTGGAGTAGGCAGCCAATTCTACATTTATATGGAAGTTGTCTGATGAGAAACTATTGCTCAATTACCAAGTGACAAGGAGATCATACCAAGTAAATTAGCTCTAGCCTTTTTGCTACAGGAGAAAGTCCCAGATGAAAGGGGGGAAGGACAGTATCCAATGACACAAGTAAACACATGGTGACCAGGAAATGTCTCTGGATATCTATCCCCTGGGAATGTTACATTGTATCTCTGAGCAGCATCTCAGGTCTTCCTGTGGTTTGTAGGCTTTTAGTCTTTCAATGGTCAGTACTGTACAATTAGCTCTCATATATTATTTATAGACATTCAATGTCCTGCATGTTATATGGCATAAAACCTTACACGTCTGGATCTGTGATCAAATATCTGTATTTATTGCATCCAAAATGCTCGGGCCTTGAAGAAAGACACATACCCCAAAAGCTTGTCCTGAAAAATTGTATGTTAGTGCAAATGAAAAAAGTATCATGGACAGTACTCAATTGTTTCATCAGAAATGCTGCAAACTTTGGATTTTTTTTTGGATGCATGCAGATTGGCAATCCTCATTCTCTGTTTGGGGGAAAAGGGGGACCATTCTGAACCATTATGGTATGATTTTTATTGCATAGTTACATGTGCCCAGTCTGGACCAATGTAAATATACATATCTCATCCCTGACAGACCAATGTGGAAGCTGAGAATTGCTATAGTAGTCTCTGCTATTACAGTGATAGCTGCGGTCCTTCCGGTCTTATGCTTAGCAGCTTCCCTTCTGCATAGTGATCCCAGGGTGTTGCCTATTCAGCCCCTGCCATGATTTACAGAGCGCCTTGTGTTTATTCAATGAATACAAGCCATTCTTTGATTGGGCGAGGTTAAGATTGTGACATCTCAGCCCCACCTCTCCACCTCGTTCAATCACAGAATGCCTTGTATTCATCTAAAAAAAAACATTTTTGAATGGTTGTAGTGATGAGAGTGTGACCCCCTGTCGTCACTATGCAGAAAGGAAGTTGCTCGGCACAGGAACCAGGAGATTGCGGCTAGTACTGTAGTAGTAGCAGCGTATGTTAGATTGATCCTCCAGGTATGAGATATGTATACTTACATTGTGCTAAGTTGGACCTTATAACTATGCAATAAACATACCTAAAGTTTGGCTTTAATGATCATACGTAACTTATCTTATTAAGCAATCAATTCAATGATTGATGTAACTGATAATTTTTTTTATATTACCTAATGGCTTCTGGATCCTGTTCCTTTAAAGCAGTGGTTCTCAACTCCAGTCCTCGGGACCCACCAACAGGCCAGATTTTAAGTATTACCTTGGGGAGATGCGAACTAGAATGCTGCAATCACTGAGCAGCAAATTATATCACGTGTGATGTATTTCAGTTATCCTGCAAACCTGGCCTGTTAGTGGGTCCCGAGGACAGGAGTTGAGAACCACTGCTTTAAAGCATGTTAAACAGCATAGTGCTTGTGCTGTGTAACTTGTCACTTTCTATGCTGCAATAGAAATACCTGGTTGATCTTGCCTGTTCCTGTGTCCCCCTATGTGAACTGACCATGGTAATCATGGCTGCTGATCCATGATACCGTGGTCAGTTTATGTGCCTCCGTCATCCCGCTGTGTTAGAATCTCTCCTCTCTCCCCCTCCCTCCCTGCCTGTCAGTTCCCTGTGTGTGAGCAATCTCCAAACCCGCCCCTTCCCCAATTGACACTATTTTGTGTAACCATAAAATCAGTGAGTGTCATTGTCAGCCCCTCTGTTATAACAAGGTATAATACACAGTGTCAATGTTTTTTTAAAATGATGAAGCTAAATATCTTATTTCTGAGCCCCGCTGTGCGGTCATGTTACCTCCCACCGCTCTCCTCCCCCGATCTAAGGACTACATGTTTTTAAATGTAGCCAATGTCCCCCTTAGGGGTGTCTGGTTGATGTGGTTCACCTGCTCACAACTGTCCTCAATCTCACTCCTACTGGCATCCGGAGTCAGCTAACAGGCTTGCTCTTTATTTTTGTTATTTTATTTGGGGATTGAACTTGGATAGGGATTGGGGTAGTTATGGGATGCCCAAAAGATCAAACAGTTCTGTACATGGGACTGGTATATACACCATCCAGTGTACAACTCCTTCACTTCACTCCAGAGCACTTCTTACTTTGCTGCAATCTCCTAGTTCCTCTCTCCAGCAAACTTCTTACTTTGCTGCATACTCCTGGTTCCTCTGTCCTGCACACTTTTTAGTTTCACTGGTGAGGCCAGGAAGGAAATTTATCAGCCTCCTACTTGTACGGCCTAGCTAGCACATGTGAGACCTGATGTAGATTTATCAGGCCTCGGGACCACCCTTTGTGGGTTTAGGGGTTGAGGTTCCCCTGTGTAGCAAAGTCATTTAGTCGGTGCTATCTAGCCAGCGATGGACTACAACTCCCAGCTCATCCGCACACTGTCCATGACACCAGACCCCAATCTCCTCCTGCACCTTCTCCAGATTGTCCTCTTCCCAATCTGCGCATCTCACTCCCTTGGGCTGTGTCACTCACTGTTACTTGTAGTTCCCCCATGGTGATCTCTCCATAGTGCTCACACTCCTGCTGTTCTCTTCCACTCACCCTTATGCCTCACCTTCAGTATCTCTCTCTCCTCCTGGCCACACCCGAGCTCTCCCAGGCCAAGGTCGCCCCCCCCAGACTAGGGGCTCCCTCAGGCCCAAATAGCCTCCACACTACATCTCCCACCCGAACCCCCCTCCACTGGGCAGACCACAGTATTTAAGGAGGGCTGCCCACTGCCAATTCAGGCCGGGTATTGGTCAAGGCTCCTCAATATACTTCAGAAAGCCTCACCTCCTTCCCCATCCCCCTTTCCAGAACTTTCCTGGAGAAGAAGGGAGGGGTTACCAAGGGGTGTTGCTTCGTGCAGTCACCAGCTCTCCCTGGGCCACTCCTCTGCCCAGAATCAAAACAATCAGGCCTGACTCTCAGTCAGGCCTGACTAAATTTACATACACTCAAACAAAAACCTACCTCTAAGCACCTACCTATGGTAGTGGGCGCTACATAAAAAATGTACACTTTGTATAATACCTTGTTATAACAGAGGGGCTGACAGTAATGGTATTTACTGACTAACCACTTTAAAAAGGCAATGGAGGTTTCATCCAATCATCTTTTGCATATAAATGTTTGGTTCCTGTAACTTGGGGACATGGCAGGATGCCTCCTTAAGGCCCCTTTCACACTTGTGCGGCTTGCCCTGCGACGTGGGACATGACAAGTCGTACCCCATGATTTCCAATGAATACCATTCATATCTGTGCGACTTCAAGTCTTACCAATTTCGAAGTAGTCCCTGTACTACTTTGGTCAGACTTTGATGCGAGTTGAGGTTCATAGACACAGGCATTCCCTGAAATTGTGGCAAAATTGTGTGACTTTAAAGTCGCGGCAGTGTGAAAGGGCACATTACTTTTTACTAAAAGGTGTTAGTCTTTCTCAGCTCAGAAAGTTGGGAGGTATGCATTCAACTCAATTCAAAGGCTATTGCCTTTCCCAATCGTCTTATTGTCGTAGGTGTATGTAAACCCTTACAATGAAGTTCCTTTTTGCTCCCTTTTTCTCTTTTTTATATACAATTGGAAGCATTTTGTTATATCTGTTTTATAAGTGCAAACAATTTACCTGTTGATCATATCAGAAATTCAGAGCTAGCCTGTATCCTCTGCATGCTTCCGTTCTTATCTCAAAGAGCCATCATTGTTCTTATCTGGGACTACCAGAATGATTAGCCTCTGTGTTGTAGAGATCTGAGAGTTGAAGTGGTTTATTAGTTTAGCAAAGACACCATTCCACATACTAAGCTGTGTGTTGTCAGCCCACAACAACAGGCCTTAACCCATGCACACGATGCAAAATTTGGATGGGAATTGTCATTACAGGCTGTTGTCTAAAATTTTTACTGTTAGTATGCTCCTTTTGACAGTCAATTTGCTTTTTCGTCAAATAAAAACTGGATGGGCAGACTAGTAGATTTTTGTCAATCGACAAGGCCATGTCCGATTTACGGATCTTGTGTACAGAAATCCGGCACACAAAAGTCGAAAGTACAAACGCGCATGTTCGGAACCCTGGAATGACCCGGAAGTGTTCGTTCGTGTAAACTGGCGATAGTAATTCACATTTAACATTCGTGAAGCGGCAAAAGAAAAAGCAAAATGCAGCACACATTATCGTCTTTAATGTGATAATATGAAATTAGCGGAAGGGACCCAAAGGGTGAAGCACCAAAAATGAATTTCCTCTTTATACGCTCGTACTACGTCACTTTGTTCGCCTTTGTCGAACAACCAATTTTGTATCGTCAGTACGCAATGCAAAATCACTGGCAGTCACTTTTGACACAAATCAGAAGCGCGGTCGTACAACATTCGGACCATGAGTACGAGGCTTAAGGACCTGAGTATATTTTCAGCAGATCATAAGTTTGTTTTCTGTACAGGGTCTTTAAATGGATAAACACCGAAAAATGTGCAAGTATTTTGTGCCTTGACATATGCTTTATATTCTATTGGCAATTACACTAAAACACTAATGCATTTAGGAAGCAACAAAGAAATACAGTGGCAGTACAGTGCATTAAGATGTAACGGTAAGGAAAGCCTGCAGAGTGAGGTGTAAAGGTGAAAATGAATGACTTGGTTGACACAAGAGGCCACAGTCTACAGGGGGGAGTGCAGGAAGGAGGAAGCAATGTGTGTGTCCTACATTGACACATGTGTCCTTGGTCATTATTTATCTATGCACTCACGTCTCCCTAGTTCTAAAGAGCAAACTAACATTCCCGCTGACCAAAATCCTATTTAACGTTCTTTGCAATGCCTGATACAGCTCTTTCATGCAAGCATATTCCTGGATATCTTTACACATTTTCAAAATTTTTATGACTTTATTGTGCCAGTTAACTGAATAGTCTGCTTTGATTTTGGTGTTGGAAAATGACAAACAATAATAACCACCTAGATGGCTGCAGCACCGATCCCAGTTGCATCTGTCCCCTGTCGCCTCTAGACCGAGAACTGAGTGATCAAAGACCGCTGATCACTCAGTTCTCAGTCTTCTGGGTCAGTCAGTCACCGGCTCACTGCTCTACCCCTCCAGTGCTCATTGGAAAATGCTGGGCTGTGGAGGGGACTGGAGCTGTTGGCTCAGTATCCCTGAAAGACTGAGCCAGGTGCCGGTCCAGGCATCTGGGTGGATTCTGACTGTAAGTTGTGATCGATCCGTCGACTGGACCGGCTGAGTGACAGCCAACAGCAGTCTTTAGTTAGTTATGCACTCCTGTGATCCATAGGAGAAGTAGTGCCAAAGAGCTTTGGCACTAAATTCTACTTTAGGGCCAATTCACACTATGTGCGGTAACAGAGGTTTTACCGCATGATAAAACGTCTGTCACTGCAGGAACACTCTATGCCCTATTCATAGTGCAATGCAGACTAGCGCTGTGCTAAAATGCAGACATGCTGCATTTTATCGCAGCGCACCAACCCAAATCGCATGGCCTTGGCAGGCAGCGCAGTGCATCGTGGCATCCAACATTGCAGTGAATGAAGTGTACGGTTTGTACACTACAAATAAAGCTGGTACAAACAAACAAAAGGGACAACACGGTGCTCTTAATCGTGCACCACACTGGCCCCTAGCCAGCCGGTGATGCGCTGAATCCCTTGCAGCTGCTTTGCAAAAAGAATTGCCCCTTAACTTGGTGATATTGTACCTCAGAAAAACCCACAGTACCTAGATGCAATGTTTTTCTATTACCGTTTTTCTCCAACTCTCAATCTTCCCTTTTTCATTAGACCTGTCATTGTTACTGTTATGTTTGCTTTTCTCTCTTGATTTACCCTGTCCAGCTCCATTACTGTGTATGGCTTCTGGTTTCTTACCTTTTCCCTGTGCAACTGACCAAACATGATGGTGTGCAGAACCACTGTCAGTCACAATCCAATTGGTGAGATGCCAACCCAACAGCCACATCCCCAGTGGGATCTAGTGCACCTTATATAAAGCATAACTAGTCTTCATACACACAGGCACACACACATACCAAATATATATGTTATCAGTGCACATCAATGTAAATCATCTCATTCTGAAATGCTGAAAGAAACGCTTCACCAGACTTCAGTGTACTAAAGAAAAAGACTCAGCCGAGACCCATCTGCACGCCAGCCACCAGCTATGCAAGGGAAGAGAGTAGCACAGGCATTTTGCCTAGACCCAAACATATGGGTTCCACTATCCACTTGTATATTCACCACTTAATGTACACCCTGTGTTTCCAGCTCTCTGCCACTACTGAGGGCTGGTTCTGGCTAAGCCAAAGGCATTATTTGGCTGTCTTTGCTTGAGTAGCCAGTCGTTTCCTGTGCTTCACAGATAAGTTATTTTCTGTTGTGGCAGAGAATGAATATCTTGGTATCAATGGCCCAGATAGAGTAGAGTGCTCTGAGTAAAAGTTGAGGATTTCACTGCACTACAAGTTTTTTTAGGTAGTAGGCTGCATGGGAGACAGGTGGACCAAATGTCAGTATCTTTCACTTTTGGCCTATTCCAGGCATGTCCAAAGTCTGGCCCCCGGGCCAATTGCGGCTCGTGTTCTGGTTTATAATAGCTCCACAAGTAATTTGGCTAAATCTATCTGTTGTATCCCCAAGTGGGTCAGCAGGCAATTAATTTTTGCTGCTTGCGAAAGGAGTGTGAATGCCCTACCATCGCACAGTGAATACTCGGAAATGCGTCACATTGCATCTTGGGAGCCTCTACATCATTCCGACATCCACACCGTGATAGCGCTGCATTCCACACCGCGTATCACCTGGACTTCAGGCTTCCCTGCTGACTTCCACCTTGCTGCAGAGCCCTTCCAGGTATATCTGCACCGCCAGAGAGACGGGGAGACTCGTGACACACAGCCGCGTTCCATCTGAACGTTCGTCCTGGTCATCTCCTCCGGGCTCCTGGTTGCTCCATCAGCCTCACAGCAGCGCCTCCCTGTCCTGTGGCTGTGAGAGATTTACATCCAGCTTCCCACCACTTTGATTGAGCCTGTTTTTCTACATGATCAACCTTTATTACCAATAAAATGTAATGTACTTTTACAATGTCCCTGACATATATTTCAGCTTCCTGGATTTTTTTTTCATCTGGCCTTCAGATATGAAAGGCAGAGTAATTTAACAACTGTTTAGATTTGTCATCCATGTGACAAAATGAAAAGTATGTAGTTTGCAATAAACTTTGAATAAAATAGTTAATTTGCATTTAAGTTTAATGGTTCAAATAATGTCAGGCAAAATGGCCGGCCCTCATGCATGTTCACTTCATCAAATCTGGCCCTCTTTGAAAAAAGTGTGGACACCCCTGGCCTACTCTAAATAAATGTTGGCACTTTGCCCCTTCTTGTACGAGAAGCTTACAAAAATTGGGGGGGGGGGTGGTATCTGTCCATTATACACCCCTCTCCCATTCAGTGAACGTGTTACATTCTTTAAAAACAATGTAAGGACTTTTGTTTCTGAGGGGAGACAGAATGGGGCAGGAACCCAGCAGGACCTTCTTCTTCCTGCAATGTTAGACCCAAAGCTATTAACTAGGGATGGGCCTGATGTTCGAGTCAAATGTAAGCCAAACTTAGAACATTATGGACCACTCGTGGCGTGTTCGCGGAGTGCCCCAGATTGCGGATTGCACAGAGATTACGGCGTGCACAGCTTCTCCACGATGGGAGGGCTCCCGCCGTCTGATCTCTTTTTGCTTTTACAGTTTATGTGACGTAAGTGGGCGACCCCGCCCCCTTCTGACATCATATGATCCCCTCGGGGAGGAGCTGTGTGCGCCGTGATCTCAATGAGCTTTTTCGTTTTTGTTTTTTTTCGGGTTGTCGCACGCCGTGATTGATGATGGATTACAACAGGGGACACTTTTTTTCTCTTTTTCAATAAAGGACTTGTTCCTTATTGTCTACTGTATTTTTTTCTTTTTTGACACTTTTGGTGAATGGGTAGGTGTACGATGTACTCGATACCCATTGACATGGGGGGGTTCTGATTCCGATAAGCCCCCCACCCACAGACCCCAACAAGCACAGCCCAGGGTTGTTGGAAGAGGCCTTTATCACTATCAACGTGGGGACAAGGTGCTTTGGGGTGGGCCCCCCCCCCATATCACTATTTCCGGAGAAGGTTGTTGGGACCCGACACGAACAACCCCAGACACCCACCCCCCGAATAGCCTTAGTCTTGGGGGGGTACAGTTACCCATAGCTCATGTAGCATGTGGATGGGTAAGTGGTTTTCACAGTTTTTTCTTTTTTTATGTCATCTGTTATTCCTTGTTCAGGAAATAACTTTTTCTCTTTTTTTCACAGGGGACAACATTAGGTAGTAGTTAGTGCCGCACGCTGTTGGGCTTTTTTTTGTTTTTGCTTTTTCGAGTAACTCTAGTGCCGCGTGTGTCGAGGAGGGGCTCCCCTAGTATACTACAGTCTTCCCCCGCCCCAGCGGGTGAATGCAGTGTATTTGACATTTTCGTTTTTCTCTAGTCTGCCGCCCTCGG
>BLSH010449518.1:321364-335624 GCA_018402905.1 Glandirana rugosa | reverse complement strand
CTACATGATCAACCTTTATTACCAATAAAATGTAATGTACTTTTACAATGTCCCTGACATATATTTCAGCTTCCTGGATTTTTTTTTCATCTGGCCTTCAGATATGAAAGGCAGAGTAATTTAACAACTGTTTAGATTTGTCATCCATGTGACAAAATGAAAAGTATGTAGTTTGCAATAAACTTTGAATAAAATAGTTAATTTGCATTTAAGTTTAATGGTTCAAATAATGTCAGGCAAAATGGCCGGCCCTCATGCATGTTCACTTCATCAAATCTGGCCCTCTTTGAAAAAAGTGTGGACACCCCTGGCCTACTCTAAATAAATGTTGGCACTTTGCCCCTTCTTGTACGAGAACTTTACAAAAATTGGGGGGGGGGGGGGTGGTATCTGTCCATTATACACCCCTCTCCCATTCAGTGAACGTGTTACATACATTCTTTAAAAACAATGTAAGGACTTTTGTTTCTGAGGGGAGACAGAATGGGGCAGGAACCCAGCAGGTCCTCCTTTTTCCTGCAATGTTACACCCAAAGCTATTAACTAGGGATGGGCCTGATGTTCGAGTCAAATGTAAGCCGAACTTCGAACATTATGGACCACTCGTGGCGTGTTCGCGGAGTGCCCCAGATTGCAGATTGCACAGAGATTACGGCGTGCACAGCTCCTCCACGATGGGAGGGCTCCCGCTGTCTGATCTCTTTTTGCTTTTACAGTTTATGTGACGTAAGTGGGTGACCCCGCCCCCTTCTGACATCATATGATCCCCTCGGGGAGGAGCTGTGTGCGCCGTGATCTCAATGAGCTTTTTTGTTTTTTGTTTTTTTTTTTCGGGTTGTCGCACGCCGTGATTGACGATGGATTACAACAGGGGACACTTTTTTTTTCTTTTTCAATAAAGGACTTGTTCCTAATTGTCTACTGTATTTTTTTCTTTTTTGACACTTTTGGTGATTGGGTATGTGTACGATGTACCCGATACCCATTGACATGGGGGGTTTCTGATTCCGATAAGCCCCCCACCCGCAGACCCCAACAAGCACAGCCCAGGGTTGTCGGAAGAGGCCTTTATCCCTATCAACATGGGGACAAGGTGCTGTGGGGTGGGGGGCTCAGAGCCCCCCCTGCCCCAAAGCACCCGCCCATGTTGAAGGCATGTGGCCTGGTATGGGTCAGGAGGGGGGGCTTGCTTGTCCCCCCCCCCATCCTGTCTAGCCAGGTTGCATGCTCGGATAAGGGTCTGGTATGGATTTTGAGGGGGGGGGGCGTCAATTATTTTTTTTAATTTTGGCTTGTAGTTCCCCTTAAAATCCATACCAGACCCGAAGGGCCTGGTATGGACTGGAGGGGGGACCCCACGCAAATGTTTTTCATCTATATTGCCGGGAATACATTACAGCCACAAGCAATTTTGAATGACAATTTTTCCTTTAGAAATGTCATTTTGCTCTGGCACTGTTCATCACATAGATACGCCACTTTACAGGCAGACTATGGGGACCCCCCGGGCACGATATTTAATAGAATATATTATTTTGTATTGTTTCACTTTAAGCATTATTAAAATCACTGCTCCTGAAAAAACAATTGCGCGGTTGTGCGACTTTGTACCCAGTCGAATTTGACATCCTTTTTTCCCTACAAATAGAGCTTTCTTTTGGTAGTATTTGGGAGCATCACCTCTGCGGTTTTTATTTTTTACGCTATAAACAAAAAAAAGCAACAATTTTGAAAAAAAAAAACAATATTTTTTACTTTGCAATAATACATATCCAAAAATTATGTATATGTATAAAAAAAATGTATTCATCAGTTTTGGCCGATATATATTCTTCTACATATTTTTGATAAATAAAATCACAAAAAGCGTTTATTGATTGGTTTGCGTAAAAGTTGTCAGTTTTACAAACCATGAGAATTAATTTATGGCGTTTTTACTATTTTTTTTTTGGTAATGGTAATGGAGGTGATCTGCGATTTTTATCGGCACTGCAATATTGCGGCTGACAGATCGGACATTTTTTACACTTTTTTTGGGACCATTGACATTTATACAGAGATCAGATCTAAAAATAGCCACTGATTACTGTATAGATGTCCGCCGGCGACCCGCATTTGCCTTCTAGAGAGGAAGAACGGGGAACCGCCGATGTAAACGCGGCGGTTCCCTGTTCTGATGGTGGGCATGACAGTGATCTACTGATCCCTGTCATTGGGATCAGTTAGATCTGTCATGCTCCTGCCAGCCCAGCCCCCACACAGTTAGAACACGCCTAGGGAACACAGTTAACCCCTAGATCACCCCCTGCAGGTTAACCCCTTCACTGCCAATGACATTTATACAGTAATCAGTGGATATTTAAATTTCTGATCGCTGTATGAATGTCATTGGTCCCAAAAAAGTGTCAAAAATCAGTCGTGATAAAAATCACAGATCGCCGCCATTACATTAAAAAAAGAAATGGAAAAATGCCAGAAAGCAACTTTTGCACAAACCAATCAATAAACGCCAATTGAGATTTTTTTCTTACCAAAAATATGAAGAATATAAATCGGCCAAAACCGATGAATAAATTTGTTTTTTTTATATTTTTTTGGGGGATTTGTATTTTAGCAAAAAGTAAGACATATTGTTTTTTTTTTTTTCCAAAATTGTCGCTCTTTTTTTGTTTATAGCGGTGATCAGAAATGACACAGAGGTGACCAAATACCACCAAAAGAAAGCTCTATTTGTGGGAAAAAAAGGACGCAAATTTCGCTTGGGTACAGCATTGCACGACCACGCAATTGTCAGTTAAAGCAACGCAGTGTCGAATCGGAAAAAGTGCTCTGGTCCTACAGTGGGAAATCCTTCCAGGGGTGACGTGGTTAATGTTTTAAAAGTTTTGTTTCTGAGTATTATTCTAAAGTGGTACTTTAGTCAGAAAATCAAGTCCTGCTAGATAATTTCAGGATAGGCCCTTTTGCGGGTATAGCTTTATAAAACATAAAAGTTAAGTGCCTATACTGTTTAACCACTTGCTAACCGCCCTATAGCAGTTTTACTGCTAAAGGGCAGCCGCTGCATGCAGGATCACGTATATATATGTGATCCTGCACGTCTGCCTGCAGGGAGCGCATGTAGTGTTTTTGTAGTGATAATTCACAGCAGAAGCCGATCTGCGAGTGCCGGGCACTCAATGTTTGCCGACACCCGCCGATCTTTAGGCAGAGTCTCAGAATGGAGCTCTGCCTATGTAAACAAGGCAGAGTTCCGTTATGACAGGGGGTAATGTGTGTTCCTACAAAGCAGGGACTCAAATCCATCTCTTCACTTAGTAAAAGCAGCACACATACTAAACACAAACACTGGCTAGGCACACATTTAACCTTTTGATCGTACTAGATGTTTAACCCCTTCCCAGCCAGTGTCATTAATACAGTGACAGTACATATTTTTAGCACTAATCACTGTAATAGTGTCACTGGTTCCCGCAAAATGTCAAAAGTGTCAGTTAGCGTACAATTGTCTGCCGCAATATCACAGTCCTGCTATAAGTCACTGATCGCCACCATTACAATTATAAAAAATAAAAAAAATAAAAATTTCAGTATACTATATGGCTCCATGCACACTGTATCTCAAAAACGACCGTTTTTGGTCATTTTGGCATTTTTTTTTAACAGCCCAAAAACGCCACTTTATTTTATCCTATGTGTCCATGCGCACATGGTCGTTTATTGTCTTTTATCAGCAGTGGTGTTTTTGGGCTGTTATCTGAACGCCCTGAATTGGCGTTCAAAAGTCGTTCTCCTGACCACAAAAAACGCCAGACGCCGGTAAACGCCGCTAAACGCCACTAAACGCCGGTATATCGGCGTCTGGCGGTTTTTGCAGTCAATGGAAGCCAATGAAGAAAAAACCGCCCAAAAACGCCGACGCCCAAAAACGCAGCTAAACGCCGGCGTTTCTTGCCATCTGGCGTTTTTTGCAGTCCTCAATGGAAGTCAATGAAGTAAAAAAAACGCCAAAAAACGCTGACGCCGCTAAACGCTGCTTACAAAACACTGCAAATAGAACGTTTTGTGAGCAGCGTCTCCTGCTCGACACTGAAAGAGCCCTATAGCATCCAGTGTGCATGGAGCCTATATCTCATAGTTTGTAGACGCTATAACGTTTACGTAAACAAATCAATATACGCTTATTGAGATTTTTTTAACCAAAAACATGTAGCAAAATACATATTGGCCTAAATTTATGAAGGAATTGGATTTTTTCCATATTTTTTTTAAATTGGATATGTTTTATTGCAGAAAGTAAAAAATATTGTTTTTTTTTTCAAAACTGTTTATAGTGCAAAAAATAAAAAACCCAGTGGTGATCAAATACCACCAAAAGAAAGCTCTTGTTCAGGGGGGAAAAAAAGAACAAGCATTTTATTTGGGTACATGAATGCCTGCGCAATTGCCAGTTAAAGTAACACAGTGCAAAAAGTGGCCTGGTCATGAAGGGGGGGTATATCTTCTGGAGGTCAAGTGGTTAAAATCCAGTAATACACTGTCTCACACTGCTCTGCACATGCTCAGTTGCTCTCTGTTTTTGTGCCGATGCTCAGAATCACTAGAGGCCAATGTGCTGACAGCTTAAAGATTTACTGCTGTTCAGGGGCTTTGGGCTTCAGCAAAATGGCAGCCTCTAGTAAGAAGAAACAGAAACAATGCTGGAGGCAATTTACAGCACACAACAATCATGTAAGCATAAATAATAATGTGGAATGTATGTTCCTTGCTAAAGAACATTATTTTTTATCAAGTTGTTGGCTAAAGTTAGGCTTTAAATGTGTAGGTAAAGGAAAGGATTCTAAGGCCTCATTTATACTGCTGCTGATAAACGGATGTTTAAAGGCAGTTGGGCATTTTTTTCAGCTGCCCCTGAACTTTCCTCTATGTTATCTTATCAGTATGTTTACACAGGGTTATTTAAGGTCGTTTCCAGGCAGTTGAGTTTTAGGCCTCATACACACGGACGTTTTTTGACGCCGGTGTTTTCTGGCGTTTTTTGCAGCTCTCCATGTTAGTCAATGGCTCCATAAAAACGCCGACGTTTTTGAGCTGTAGATGGCGTCGGCGTCAGTGAGCTGAAACTAGAACCCACAGCCGCGTTCTGAGGCTGTAACGTTTTGGCATTTTTTAACGCCGACGCCACAAAACGCCAACAAATGCCAACAAACGCCACCTAATATTGTACCGGCGTTTTCCGGCGTTTTTTGACGCCAACGTTTTTAGGTTGAAAAATAGCAGAGGGATGATTTTTTTTTTAAAATGCCTATCGACGCCGACGCTCACTAACGCTCAAAAACGCCGATGCATAACGCCGAAAAACGTCGACTTATTTTCCTTGATGTCGGGCCCGACGTTTTGTTTATTTTTTTAGAAACGTCCGTGTGTATGAGGCCTAAAGACTTTTTTTGGAACCCAAAAAAATGGGTTCAGATGCCAGTTCAGAGGCATTTGAAATGCCAAACAGCTTGTAAACGCCGCCAAACGCGCCTAAACGTGCCTAAACGCGGTAATTCGTGTCTAGGACCGTTTTGTTTACAGGTATTTACATTTAAATAAAAAAAAAAAAAAATTTTCTTTAAAAACGCTTCAAGACGCAAACGCTGCTAAACGCCGCATGCAAAACGTGTCAAAACGGCCGTTTTAGACGTCGGCTTCTAGCTGTCAAAATAAATCGTTCAGGGGAGGTTAACATAGCGTTCCGTGTAAATGGAGCCTAACTGCAATATACAGATAATCATCAAAGGGAGGGGTTACAAATTACTATATAAACATACTTATCTATATACATTAATTAAATATAGGGAATGTCAGGTGCACAAAAATGCAAGCAATCTTGTAGAAAGTTGCTTTCAGATAAAATCTGAACATGTGTACATAATACAACTAAAATACAAGTTGGGTGCTAGAAGACATATGTTTGGGTCTGGGTTTCCTTATGGGTGTGGACCTCAGGCTACATTCCCCTATTAGGCCTCATACACACGGACGTTTCTTAAAAAATAAACAAAACGTCGGGCCCCACGTCAAGGAAAAAAAATTGGTGTTTTTCGGCATTATGCATCGGCGTTAGTGAACGTCGGCGTCAACAGGCGTTTTCTAAAAAAAATCATTCCTCTGCTATTTTTCAACCTAAAAATGTCGGCGTCAAAAAACGCCGGTTAACGCCGGTACAATATTAGTTAGTTGGGGTTTTGTGGCGTCAGCGTCAAAAAATGCCAAAACGTTACAGCCTCAGAACGCGATGGCCGTGGGTTCTAATTTCAGCTCACTAACGCCGACGCCATCTACAGCTCAAAAACGTTGGCGTTTTTATGGGGCCATTGACTAACATGGAGAGCTGCAAAAAACGCCAGAAAACGCCGGCGTCAAAAAACGTCCATGTGTATGAGGCCTAAGTGTACAGCTGTTATGGTACAGGCTTTCAGCTGCACAACCCTGAGCATGCACGTTAGGTGTATATGGCAAAGCAGAGTTAAGCCCCGTACACACGGGACGACGATCGCATGGACGATCGTGTCAAATCGTATATTGGCTGTTGTGTGCAGCATACTGACTGCACTACACGATCGTACGACCGCAGAAGAATGTTCAGGTGCATGTAATCAGCATCCAGCCATTCCTGACTTTGGAGCATGCTTGCTTTGCACAATACAACTTTGTTGTACCAACTGCTCTGTACACACGATACAACGGTCGTATGAGAGCTTGTTGGTAGGACCAAGTTTTCTAGTCTGCTCATACAACTCCCTTGTACGACCGTCGTATGTTCGACTGTTCAAAACGCGCATACGAACGATCGATATCACATACAACGGTCGTATGAGAGCTTGTTGGTATGACCAAGTTTTCTAGTCTGCTCATACAACTCCCTTGTACGACCGTCGTTAGTTCCACTGTTCAAATCGAGGATACAAACGATCAATATCACATACAACGGTCGTATGAGAGCTTGTTGGTACGACCAAGTTTTCTAGTCTGCTCATACAACTCCCCTTGTACGACCGTCGTATGTTCGACTGTTCAAATCGCGCATACGAACGATCGATATCACATACAACTGTCGTATGAGAGCTTGTTGGTACGACCAAGTTTTCTAGTCTGCTCATACAACTCCCTTGTACGACCGTCGTATGTTCGACTGTTCTAATCACGCATACGAACGATCGATATCACATACAACGGTCGTTAGTACGACCTGTTGAATACGATCGTCGTCCCGTGTGTACGGGGCTTAAGTCATTGACTTGAGCAGAGTGAACAAAGCTAAAGCCCCTTCCTACTCTTTTTTTTTATGTACAGCACATTTTCCACCATACAAAGCTACTAACGCACCAGACTTTATGCTTCAATGACGTATTCTGTACATACAGCCCACTTGCATTTACATCAATGAATTTAAATGACAAAGGTTGTGCTAATACATGTGTCATTGTTGGTTATGTTATTATTTGTTTATAAGCACTAAATATTTTAAGCCCACTCTAAACATGTGAGGGAAGCACCGATCAATTAGAGCAGGTTGGCTTATATAACTATTTTCTTAGAAAGATCAGTGAAGTTGGCAGGGCACTGTATTCCACAGGTCACAGCAACCTTCTAGCCCTGAGCACCTAGCTCTGGACCTGCATTATTTCATGTCAGCAGACAATGATAGACGTGTAGTTTGTGTACATATTATCCAAGCGATTCAAGATACGGTCCATAGGCAATCGGGTTTTTACAACTACTAATGTTGAGAATATAGCAAAAAGATAGATTGTATATTTTGTCAACCTTTCACTTGAAGCAAGTCTGTTATGCAAAGTACTAGCTCTGAAGTAGTATGCATATGCAATCATTTCTGTTCATTGAACTTACATTGAAGAGGAAGATCATAACAAATAGTGTAAGTCAGGGGTATTGAATTAAAATTCAAGGAGGTCCAGTCACTAAAAATTTCCTTCAGCCGAGGTCTGAATCGTTAGTGCCCGTTCACACAGGGGCAACTTGCGATCCGACTTGAGTTACCTCAAGTCGCCCCAAGTCGCTTGACATTTGAAATCCCATTGAAATGAATGGGAGCGGTCTTAATATACACTACTGAAGTCGCTCCGACTTCAAGGCGACTTCTGAAAAGGTTCCTGTACTACTTCTAGACGACTTCTATCCGACTTGTGCCCATAGAAGTCAATAGAAGTTGCCTCCAAGTCGGATCCCCATCTACATGGAAGCGACTTTAGTTAAAAGTATAGAATTTATTTTTTGTCAGCCCCCTCCCTCCCTTCTCTGATTGGTCAAGGCAAAGTCGCCTCGCAAAAGTCATGTTGTAAAGTCGCCTGAGGTCCTTGAACTCGCGTTGGTAGTCGCGCTGGAAATCGTGCTAAAGTCGCCTAGCGAAGTTGCACCGAAGTCGGGTCACCCCTATATGAATGCAGGCTAAGTTTTTGCTATGACTCAAAAGATTGTAGTCACTATAGGGGTTATTTACTAAAACTGGTGCGTGCAAAACCGGGTGTAGCCCTGAAACCAATCAGCTTCCAGATTTATTTCCAAAGCCTAATTGAATGTGCTAAATCTCCCCCTTCCTTATGTCTATCAAAAACTGTGAAATGTACAATTCCCACAGCTTTTCAACAATATGTATTGTCAAGTTTCAGCTAAGACATTGTTACATTGGTTGCCCCTTAACACCAGTTGTTCCCTGCCAGAGTGCCCCTTTCCATCAGTTGTGCCCATCAGAATGCCCCTTTCCATCAGTTGTGACCATCAGAATGCCCCTTCCATCAGTTGTGCCCATCAGAGTGCCCCTTTCCATCAGTTGTCCCCACCAGAGTGCCCCTTTCCATAACTTGAGCCCATCAGAGTGTCCCTTTACACCATATGCACCCATAAGAGTGGCCTTTACATCATATGTGCCCATCGGAGTGCCCTTTTACATCATATGTGACCTTCAAAGTGCCCCTAAAAATCCCATCCAAGTGTACAGCATATGCCCAGCAGCTGGGCAGACATGGGCGGGAGAAGGAAGGAGCTGCAGGGGGTGGTAGCTGGCAGAAGGGAGGAGCTGCAGGGGGCAGAAGCTGGAAGAATGGAGGAGCTGCAGGGGGCAGAAGCTGGCAGAAAGGAGGAGCTGCAAGGGGGCAGGAGCTGGCAGAAAGGAGGAGCTGCAGGAGACCAGGCTGGCAGAAGGAACAAGGGGGCAGGGGGCTCGAATTGGATTAAGAAACTTGCTACAGAGGGCGGGGTGCACATGTGTTACTGGTTGCTGGAACACATACAGATAGGTCTGGAGGATGCAGGGAGCCTTGTCGGGGCCCTCCAGCTTACACATGCATTTGCAAATGTGTGTGTAACCAATCCCCTGCTTTTAACGCATACTGTTAGACAGGTTAATTTGGCTGGTTTCAAGCTGGTTGGTAAGTTAGAGCTTGGTTTTTCCTTGGATTATTCCTTGGCTGTTTGTTGTTACTTGGTGCCCTCCAACGCTCCTTACTATATAGACCAGTTATAGATGGAGGCAGTGGCTTACTTTTTGGAACAAGCCCCAGCAACTAATGACTGCTGAGAAGTAGGTTATCGGGCACTGAAGGCTGGCGGGCTGACGTTCCAGACACAGCATCACTCTGTCTGTATCCGGACTATGGTCTGCCATTTAATGAAGGCTAGTGTAAGTAAATATGGGTTTAGTGTGCTCAGTTAAAGTGTGAACTTTGCAGTCTATCAGTTCGGTGAGGTTTTTGTATGTGGAAGACCAACCCAGGGAAGTTTTGGTATATGGAAAACCAACCCTGGGCATGATTTGTGTAGTTCAGCAAAAGGCAACAGAAAGGAAAGTGCAGCAAGCAGTGCTCCTACAAGAGCAGCACAGGCAGATGCTGGTATGAAATGAATGTAGGGAGCAGCTTATGCTACTTTGGCTGCTTTTGGAGATTGTGTTCCAGATCAGAACATAAATTGCCCTTCATGTCTGATATGGATTTTAAGGAGAATCCCAGGCCAATTTTTTTTTAAAAAAGGCATGGGGTCACCCCCCGAAATCAATACCAGACACTTATCCAAGCATGCAGCCCTGCAGGTTAGGAAAGGGAGGGGACAAGCGACCACCCAGCCCCGCCCAAAGCATACCAGGCCACAAGCCCCCAACATGGTGGGTGCTTTGGGGCCACCCCAAAGAACCTTGTCCCCATGGGGACAGGGGCCTCTTTCCCATAACCCTGGCCGGTGGTTGTGGGGGTCTGCAGGCAAGGGGCTTGTTCAAATCTGGAAGCCTCCATTAACAAGGGGGCCCCCAGATTTCCCCCCCTATGTGAATAAGTACGGAGTACATAGTCCAGGGTCTGATTACTACCAGGGTGGTATCTGGTAATGTTTGTATGGTGTTTGCATATTTGTGCCAGTGCTGGAAATGACAATGAATTGTAAGCTCATATGTGACAAGGACTGGTGCGACTAGTTCAGGCCCCCTTCTGACTATGGCTTGCATTAAGGCAGCATGTTTATTTTGAATAGGCTGACAGCACACCTTAACACACAGTAAATTGGAAGTAACCCCCTTTTTAATGCAACACACCATGGCGCACAGCATGCGCATTGTGGTGCATTGCAGTGCAGGTGCAATGTCTGCTACTATAACAATGTTTTGAGGTGTCATTCAAAATGAATGGCACTGAAACACCCCGCACTGCAGTTTGCATAGTATTGTGCATTTTGGTAATGTGGTAAAACACATGTTACTGCAGTGTATAAATGTGAGTCTAACCTCAGCGGTCACGCTAAAGCATTATTTCATATGTTGGCATTAATGAATTGTGTAAAATAAAAAAAATAAACGACACAATCTGATGAAATACCAATCTGATACGGACAGAAGAAGAAATAAACAATGACTACATGCAAAGAGTAATATCATACAATGGCTGTAAAACATATATCAAAATCCCCTGCAATGCGTGCAATGCAGCTGTAAAGTTTTCTTATATACTGTATATATTTTATGGGGGGGGTCCACAAAATGGCTTTCTAAGCTTTAGCCTCAACATGTCATCAAAAGGTATATGGGAGCTGTCATTGCTGACCTTTTAATGAAAATACTAGTTGCCTGGCTGTTAGTCTGTCCCAATAGCTTTAGTACTTTCTGAATCAGTCACCCAGTATGCAGAAGAAGAAAGAGAGAAGTACTTATCTGTCTGTACACTTATTTTAGATCATTGTCTTAAAAGTGTGGAAACAAGGCTGTAAACGTGACAGCTTTGCAACTAGCATTTTCAGAAGAAGTCACAATAGCAGTCTGTGTGTTTCTTAGGATTTCTTATGATAGGGAAATTCCAGTGGTAACCTAAACCATATGCTGAATTATATCGCCCTCTGTTGGCGGAATTAGGCATACTAGCATACACCCATGATACTGTGACCAAATGAAAGAACACAGGCATTACCACAGTCTTTACTCGTAGGAACTACTCATCTCTATGAAACTTTTCTAATAAAACAGGAAATTTTATTTGGTTTCCATGAACAAAAGAACATTGGTAGTGTGAATTGAATGCAGCCGCCAGTTAAACAACTCTCTTTTGCAAATGTTAAAACTCCTCTTCAATTTAGTTTGAACAGTTAGAGCACAGTTGCTAGAAAGGTATATTTACTACTAGCTTAAAAAGAATAAGACAAACATTTTTTTCAAAATGGTGTAATTTCTTCTAAATTTAAAAATATAAATACAGTACATACAACACTAGTACTTTTACACCATTAAATACCCACCCAAAATCATCTCATAAATATTAAATACAATTCAGTTTGCCAAACTGGGGTACCCAAAATTATCCATGGGCATCATATTAAATAGACTATACAATTAACAATAAATGCTGGCCCTAGAATTATTCCTCTCACTTAAGGGTACCTACTAAGCATTGTACAAATATTCCTTATGCACCAACCTGTATCGTAGGTGCATGCAAATGTACATGGTGGTCTTTCATATTTTGTAAAGCGTATTTACATATTTTTATTTATTTTTCCATTACCTGTATTACTTTCACAAAGGTGCTCACAAGTAAATAGTAATAACGATAGTAAAAAGGCAGGCCCTTTTTGAGGGCATCAATGGTCTCCTAGACCCCTAATGCCACCCCTGCACTGTGCTTAAGGGACAAAGTGCCTGCTATTTTTCTGGCCATAGCTGCTGGTATCTAACCATCCTGAACCCAGAAGTGATCAATGCTGAACACTTCCAGGTTCATTTATCTTCAGGAGATCAGGGAACAGTCAGAGCCTGAACAAAATGTAAATAAGCAATTATATCCTGTACCCACACCACCATAAAAGTTAGTGTGGCAGCATTAAAAAGGTTAAAGTATATACAGTAGATACACTAAGAATTAGAGCCTACTGTGGTGCACACATACAGTATACAGACATTGCTTCCATAAAATATAACCTAAATAATGTGCAACAAGGGAGTGTTTCTCATTGACATGCCTCCTTAGATCCAGTATGTCCAGTGGTGTAGTCAACTGCTGACTGCAATATAACTTTAGCTAATTGCCGTTTCCCCAGTCTATTGAAGTACGAAAATGTAGGTAGGTGCAGTCTACTTTCTCCACTGCAGGTGGCGCTTGTCCGCAGTGGCATTGCAGTTAGAGAGGAAGTCAAGAGGAACATGGTTCATCTATGGTTTCCTGGGTCACTGGGCAAGCATCCCAGGCTTGGTATGTATTTTGCGAATGAGTAGAGTAGGCACAGGTACCCCTTCTGTTAGGGACAGAATTAGTGGCATGGAAAGGTTCCTCAAGAGGAGGGAAAGAGTCAGGCTTGCAACTTCTATGGACATCTTCCTGCTTGGGCATGAGACGGCCAGGACGCATTTTGCCCTTCCTAACAGATGCTGTCCGTTTGGCTGAATTCCGCTCTGTAAACACAATGCTGGACCTGTAAGTGTCCCCGGTTGAGCTGCCTTTCCACCAGGTTTATTGTGAACTCTCTTTGCATTACTTTAATACAACTTCTTCATTGCACCTGGACTGTGTGTGTGTTATTGCCACTGCACCACTCTGCACCCCACCTACAAAAAGATGAATATGTAGCACCCTCTACTTTAGGTAGGTGCTAGAGGTGATAGGCTTGTTAGGAGAGGTAATTTTATGCAGGCTTAGCTGTAGCTAGTCCTGTTTGTTTTGATCCTGGGCAGGGGAGTGGCTCAGGGAGTGGCTGGTGACTCACAGGCAGTGACAGCTCTCGCTCACCTTCCCTTTGCTTCTAGACTGTTCTATAAAAGAGGGTGGAGAAGAGAGATGGAGCTGCCTGCGGTGTCTGGGGCACCCTGACCAATTCCCAACTTAGATTGGCAGGGGGCAGGCCTCCTCAAATACTGAGGGTCAGCGCAGCCAGGGAGGAGAGTTCGGATGGAAGAACTGGGAGATAAAGCACTAGTTGCTAGGACCTTTGAGGGAGCCTCTAGTCTGGGGGGGTGACCGTGGGTCCGGAGGCTCGGGAGTGGAAGGGACCCTCAGCACATCCAAGGGGAGTCCTGACCAGGGAGCTGGAGAGAGCAACAGAGTAATGCTGCCGGGCAAGTCTCCAGGAGGGATCCACCAGGTGTCGGTGAGTGACACACACCCAGGAATGCTGAGCAGATTGGGGAGAGAGAGGCAGTCTGAGAAGGGTACAGTGCCAGCAGGAACTGTAGTGTCACTGGCAGTGGAGTTGGGCCGCTGCAGCCAGGAGGGATGGTGGGGCCTGAAGAGGGAATGACTGGGAGCAGTAGTCCACCGAGGCTAGCTAGCACACCTTTCATCACTCTTTTTGTTACGCAAGAGGGGCCAATGGTCCCTGCCTGTAATGGGCGGTTCACTGAGGCCTGGCCAGAGCCATAGGCAGGCCTCACCATGTGCTAGCTAGACCGCAAGAAGCAATGTGCAGGAGAGAGAAAACAGAGTTGGCTGCAAGCAAGGTTGTGAATGAGAAAGGCAGAGGTGTAGGCAGCAAGCAAAATTGTGCTGGAGGAACAGCCTCTGACCTCTCCTGCCCCCCGCAGCCTTTGACCTCTCCTGGCCCCCCTGCAGCCTCTGACCTCTCCTGGCCCCTCCCCCTACATCCTCTCACCTCTCCTGCCCCTCCAGTTTCCGACGTCCCCCCGGTCCTCTCCAGTTTCCGACGCCCCCCCGTCCTCTCCACTCTCCTACATCCCCCTCCCCGGTCCTCTCCAGTCTCCGACGTCCCCCCGGTCCTCTCCAGTTTC
>BLSH010449518.1:247596-263316 GCA_018402905.1 Glandirana rugosa | reverse complement strand
TGGCTTCTCCCGGCTAATTTATAGTTTTCACACACAGTTTGAAGATGATTGTAGAACAGTGATATGGCTTCTCCCGGCTAATGTATACTTTTCTCACACAGTTTTAAGATGATTGTAGAATCTACAATCATCTTAAAACTGTGTGATAAAAGTATAAATTAGCCGAGAGAAGCCGTATCACTGTTCTTAGAACAGTGATATGGCTTCTCCCCGCTAATTTATAGTTTTCTCACACAGTTTGAACATAGTCCACATCCACCTCCATTTTTGATTTTTTTATGTGATTTTTTTTAAAAATATTTTAAGTTATTTCCCTATCCCCATTTCTTTGTAGGGCACTTGTCCAACCCTTACTCCCATTTCCTTCCTTTTGCAGACCTCTAGGACTTTCCAGGACTTTTTTACAGCAATTTTCAAAACATTTATTAAATTACCAGAACCCCGGACCCGAAACCGGACTTTTTTTGAAAAGTCCGGGTTCGGGTCCAGGTCCCGGACACCCAAAAGTTTGGTTCGCTCAACTCTATTCATATACAATGGCATTGACATCATCCATAATCACTGTTAGCCATATCACTGTTCTAAGAACAGTGATATGGCTTCTCCCGGCTAATTTATACTTTTCTCACACAGTTTGAAGATGATTGTAGATTATTGTAGATTCTACAATCATCTTAAAACTGTGTGTGAAAAGTATACATTAGCCGGGAGAAGCCATATCACTGTTCTTAGAACATCTGCAAACTGTGTGTGAAAACTATAAATTAGCAGGGAGAAGCCATATCACTGTTCTTAGAACAGTGATATGGCTTCTCCCGGCTAATTTATACTTTTCTCACACAGTTTGAAGATTATTGTACATTCTACAATCATCTTAAAACTGTGTGTGAAAAGTATATATTAGCCGGGAGAAGCCATATCACTGTTCTTAGAACATCTGCAAACTGTATGTGAAAACTATAAATTAGCGGGGAGAAGCCATAATTGTAGAACAGTGATATCATATCACTGTTCTACATTGTAGAACAGTGATATGATATCACTGTTCTACAATAATCTTCAAACTGTGTGTGAAAACTATAAATTAGTGGAGAGAAGCCATACCACTGTTCTAAGAACAGTGATATGATATATCACTGTTCTTAGAACAGTGGTATGGCTTCTCTCCGCTAATTTATAGTTTTCACACACAGTTTGCAGATGTTCTAAGAACAGTGGTATGGCTTCTCCCGGCTAATGTATACTTTTCACAAACAGTTTTAAGATGATTGTAGAATGTACAATCATCTTCAAACTGTGTGAGAAAAGTATAAATTAGCCGGAAGAACAGTGATATGGCTTCTCCCGGCTAATTTATAGTTTTCACACACAGTTTGAAGATGATTGTAGAACAGTGATATGGCTTCTCTCGGCTAATGTTTACTTTTCTCACACAGTTTTAAGATGATTGGAGAATCTCCAATCATCTTAAAACTGTGTGATAAAAGTATAAATTATCCGGGAGAAGCCATATCACTGTTCTTAGAACAGTCATATGGCTTCTCCCCACTAATTTATACTTTTCTAACACAGTTTGAAGATAGTCCACATCCACCTCCATTTTTGATTTTTTTTTATGTGATTTTTTTTAAATTATTATTTTAAGTTATTTCCCTATCCCCATTTCTTTGTAGGGCACTTGTCCGACCCTTGCCCCCATTTTCCTTCCTTTTGCAGACCTCTAGGACTTTCCAGGACTTTCTTACAGCCATTTTTGTGCCTAAAATTTCGGGTCCCCATTGATTTCAATGGGGTTCGGAGTCCGTGTCAAAGTTCGGGTCCTGTCCGGACCCGAACCCGGACTTTGTCCCGAAGTTCGGCCGAACCAGCAGAACCCGAACTTCCAGAGGTTCGATCAACTCTATATATGAATCAACGCTCTGTCTATATGTGGTAATATTAACATCTACCAAGTTTAATGGTGAAACTTTTCTTGCTATATACAAATAGACAATATAAAGGTTATAGTCTCCTCCTACATTCAATATAAAGGCCCCAGGCTGTGTAGAGGATATCTAAATTCAAGGTCTACTCACCAACACCAACTGGTATAAAGAGATGGGGGTATATCTGTCTCTCCTCCCATCTATTAGCCACATATCAAAATGAGATAAACAGAAACATGGAAAGCATGCTAGTAAATACTGCCTTACTGAAGATATGGGCTATCTGTCTTTTGCCCTATGAAATTATCTATCTCTCAGATATGTAATACGGGTACATTCATCCACGTGGACACCATTAACTACTGATGGACGAGCCCCATATATCACCATATCCACAAAAAAGCTTCTCTCTTAATCAAGGCTACATTGGCACAAGGCATATCTCACCCCACAAAAAAAGAAAAATGGAGGGGGGGGGATGTGTCAGGATAAAAATTAAATCATGTGAACCGAAATGAAAATAAAGTCAGAAGGTGCTCCCAAAATCAATTCACCCAAACCTAACATGTTTCACTCTTCAAATAGAGCTTCGTCTGAGGTAAAAAAAAAATCAAAGAAAAGTGAAGAAAATGAGCAACCAAGAGTAGCTGACTATCACATGGTGAAAAAAAGAAAAACACAATAAAGTCAGTGGTGAAATTTGATTATAATAGCTGATAACAAACAAGACAACTTTCCAATTTGACAAATTTCCACTAATTAAATGTATGAAGATGTTGGCATATGATAAACTGACAACAACTGAAGAAACTGATTTTCCAGCAGAAAATATTTTTTGTCAGTCCGCCGATAACAAGAGGTATTGTCCACAATAACAGAGCGGTGGGCATTGCTGTCAATCCATATTGTCTAAAGTAACTTGGGCACATATGATCAGACTAACAAGAGATTTCAGGAAAATGATTTGACCCTTTGGTGAAAAAGCATCCCATATATGGGCAGCCTATGATTTAGGTATTCATGTGTAAATTTACAAAATTCCTAAGGGTACATAATCTTGCCCCTTCGTCTATAGACTTACTGCACCAACTGTGCGGTGGGCATTGCTGTGAATCCATATTTGGGCACATATGATCAGACTAACAAGAGATTTCAGGAAAATGGTTTGACCCTTTGGTGAAAAAGCATCCCATATATGGGCAGCCTATGATTTAGGTATTCATGTGTAAATTTACAAAATTCCTAAGGGTACATAATCTTGCCCCCTTGTCTATAGACTTACTGCACCAACTGTGCGGTGGGCATGCTGTGAATCCATATTGTCTAAAGCAGTGTTTTTCAACTCCAGTCCTCAAGGCACACCAACAGGTCATGTTTTCAGGATTTCCCTCAGATGAAACAGCTGTGGTAATTACTAAAGCAGTGAAACTGATCAAATCACCTGTGCAAACTCATGGAAATCCTGAAAACATGACCTGTTGGTGTGCCTTGAGGACTGGAGTTGAAAAACACTGGTCTAAAGTAACTTGGACACATATGATCAGACTAACAAGAGATTTCAGGAAAATGGTTTGACCCTTTGGTGGAAAAGCATCCCATATATGGGCATCCTATGATTTAGGTATTCATGTGTAAATTTACAAAATTCCTAAGGGTACATAATCTTGCCCCTTCGTCTATAGACTCACTGCACCGACTGTGCACTATAGAAGGAAGGTAAGATTCAATTGCTTGAGTAGTTTGATATAAGACAGATGAGCCTGCAACCTGTCTGCTGGAGATCATTAAACACCTTGTGACTGCTTGTGTGGCCTACATTTACTCCTCATTAGCATATCTATCATTAGATTACATAGATTAAAGAGCCTGCAAACCAGCTTTTCTTGTCTGCACATAAAACTGTGTCATCAGAGTACACTCTGCCCCATGTAACTGTCTGGCTAAAGCTTAGTTGCAGGTTGCCAATGCCAATGTATTTAAACTGCCCATGCTATTTTTTCCACAAGGCTGTAAAGGAGTATTTATAGAAGGACAAATCTTACATGAACTTGTAAATCACTTCTGAGGGATCTTCTCTTCATGATTGTACCGTAACAGAGGCTTATCCCAATGATGTATATATACGCTAATTAATTTGCTTTTTCCGTGAAGGACATTTGCTCAGTTTACAGTTATTGCTTATATGCTTAACTGTATCAGAGATGTTACAAAGTACACACAGTCTGTAGGCTGAATAGTTCAAACATTACATTTAGAATGTTACAGTAGTTACACTGGAAGTGCTGATTAGTTGAAGTTAACATCTCTTGAACCAAGGGCAGAAATACCACTATTATTGCCCATACGGTTACAATGTAGGTTTGAATTACACTGCCTTAGGCCACTTTTACACTGCCAGGCCCAGAGTGAACCTAGCGTTTTTGAATCTGCCTAGCTAACAGTAGGTAGCCACTGAACTACCAATTGGGAGCACTGTTGGGAAAGTTCACTGACTAGGATTGGTGTCACAAACTCTGAGGCATGTGGAATGTACCTTTCCTTTATCCCAAACCAAAGTAAAGATACCCATAGATTATGCAATTTGCTTTCCTTCCACCATACGTAGAAGGAAAGAAAATTTCTTGATTTCCCCCATCAATGCTGTATTCCTTAGCATTGAGGACAATATTGATCCTGTCCAAATCTCCAACTCAATTTGCACAAATGCAGCTCTAAACTTGCAAGGAACCTCCAGCATGCTTCACTGTTGCCTGCAGACACTCATTATTATTTTGCTTTCCAGCTCTACAGGGAATAAACTGCCTCCTACAATAACCAAATATTTAAAATTTTGACTCATCAGTCCAGGGCACCTGCTGCCATTTTTTATTGCATCCCGGTTCCTTTTTTGTTGAGTCGATTAGACTTGCTTCCCGTGTTGGAGGTATGGCTTTTTGGCCGCAATTCATCCACGAAAATGACAAAGATCTGTGGTTACTTTTCCAAGATGTTTGGAACAACCTACCTGCCGAGTTCCTTCAAAAACAGTGTGCAAGTGTACCTAGAAAGAATTGATGCTGGTTTGTAGCCAAAGCATAGTCACACCAAATATTGATTATTGATATTCTTCTGTTCGCTCACTTTGCATTTTGTAAATTGATAAAAATAAACAATTGTTAAAAAATAAACAATTAAAATATATATTTTTGTATTTTTGAAAGCATTCTTACTTTACAGCATTTCTTCACATCTGCCTAAAACGTTTGCACAGTACTGTGTGTATGTGCTGTATGTTTATGTACAGTATATATATGAATATATAACTGCATTGAATGATTACATCTAACTGAAATGTGTTTTTCCCGAGTACTATGGGTAGCAGATTTCATAACTATAATACAAAAAACATTCTGACAAAGTTTAATGTTCCATTTATTCCTCAATGGCCTATTAATGCATTATTTGGCAATTAGGATGAAAAACACTTTACACTTGCAAGATAGAAAAACAAAAATCACAACTGCATAACTAGAACAGACCATTTTATTCTTTCACAGATCACTTAACGTTAATAGAAGTTGCTAAATCATCAGTTATTCCGTGAGCAAAAGCATGTCTCTTCCTACATCAAGTCCCAATATTATATTACATAGTAAAAACAATCCAAGTTGACATGTTCTTGTTCTAGTTCAGATGCTTCATGTTCCTTCTCCGATGCTAATAAAAGGGACGTGTACAGAACTTCTCAACTTCATTAGCCCCATTGTAAAATATACAACACATTCTTGAAAGACACAGCCTTCCAAGTAAAAGTACCTATTCCTAGAAGCACTCTCTATATGTAGATGGACATAGAAATGAGCTTGATGATTTCCAGCTGCTTCCTGAAATGAGCACAGAATGGGTAGAACTTTATTAGAACTAATTTTGCATTACAACAAACAATGTCACACAGAGAGCTTGAGGCCTTTGGGAAACAAAAGAACCAAGCCTCCAAACATAATATATGGTCCTAGGACCTGACACTTTCATAGTGATATATAATATATATATATATATATATATACAGTATCTCTCAAAAGTGAGTACACCCTCTCATTTTTGTAAATATTTTATTATATCTTTTCATGTGACAACACTGAAGAAATGACAGTTTGCTACAATGTAAAGTAGTGAGTGTACAGCTTGTATAACAGTGTAAATTTGCTGTCCCACCAAAATAACTCAACACACAGCCATTAATGTCTAAACCGCTGGCAACAAAAGTGAGTACACCCCTAAGTGAAAATGTCCAAAGTGGGCCCAAAGTGTCAATATTTTGTGTGGCCACCATTATTTTCCAGCACTGCCTAAACCCTTTTGGGCATGGAGTTCACCAGAGCTTCACAGGTTGCCACTGCTGGAGTCCTCTTCCACTCCTCCATGATGACATCACAGAGCTGGTGGATGTTAGAGACTTTGCGCTCCTCCGCCTTCCGTTTGAGGATGCCCCACAGATGCTTAATAGGATTTAGGTCTGGAGACATGCTTGGCCAGTCCATCACCTTTATCCTCGGGTTCTTTAGCAAGGCAGTGGTCGTCTTGGAGGTGTGTTTGGGTCATTATCAAAGGCGTGCCCATGGGGGTGTGCTAGGTGTGCCTGGGCATACACTAATCACTATGTGCTATGTGCAGTACCTTACTGCCCGGGCCACCCTTGCTGGCTCCCCCACCCCGCAGTGCTGCTGGCTTCCCTCCTCTCCCCGACGGCTGCTGCGGGGGATATTTCATTATGGAGAGCAGGGGAATATGTAAATATGTAATTTACTGTCCCCTTCCTTTTCTAAATGAACACAGTGAACACACTCACTCACCGTGTCTATTCATAACTGAAGCATAGTAAACTGTGTTTATTAGGCTTCAGTTTGTGAATAAACAAGAAGCCGCTCAGCAAAGAGTACTTCCCATTCATTAGTCATCTTCAGTATGTCACAGTACATGTTGGCATTCATGGTTCCCTCAATGAACTGTAGCTCCCCAGTGCCGGCAGCACTTATGCTGCCCCAGACCATGACACCCCCACCACCATGCTTGACTGTAAGCAAGATGCACTTGTCTTTGTACTCCTCACCTGGTTGCCACCACACACGCTTGACACCATCTGAACCAAATAAGTTTATCTTGGTCTCATTAGACCACAGGACATGGTTCCAGTAATCCATGTCCTTAGTCTGCTTGTCTCCAGCAAACTGCAGGCTTTCTTGTCCATCATCTTTAGAAGACGCTTCCTTCTGGGACGACAGACATGCAGACCAATTTGATGCAGTGTGCGGCGTATGAACCCCCACCCCTTCAACCTCTGCAGCAATGCTGGCAGCACTCATACGTCAATTTCCCAAAGACAACCTCTGGATATGACGCTGAGCACTGCACTCAACTCCTTTGGTCGACCATGGCGAGGCCTGTTCTGAGTGGAACCTGTCCTGCTAAATCGCTTTATGGTCTTGGCCACCATGCTGCAGCTCAGTTTCAGGGTCTTGGAAATCTTATTATAGTCTAGGCCATCTTTATGTAGAACAACAATTCTTTTTTTCAGATCATCAGAGAGTTCTTTGCCATGAGGTGCTATGTTGAACTTCCAGTGACCAGAATGAGAGAGTGAGAGCGATAACACCAAATTTAACACACATGCTCCCCAGTTACACCTGAGACATTAACATTAACGAGTCACATAACACCGGGGAGGGAAAATGGCTAATTGGGCCCAATTTGGACATTTTCACTTAGGGGTGTACTCACTTTTGTTGCTAGTGGTTTAGACATTAATGGCTGCGTGTTGAGTTATTTTGAGGGGATAGCACATTTACACTGTTATACAAGCTGTACACTCACTACTTTACATTGGAGCAAAGTGTAATTTCTTCAGTGTTGTCACATGAAAAGATATAATAAAATATTGAAAAATGTGAGGGGTGTACTCACTTTTGAGAGATACTGTATATATACATGATCTGGCAAACAGGTGCCACCTTGTAGTAGTAAAACTGCTACACGGAGGTCTGGAAGTGGTTAAAAACAAAAGCTATTACTTTTGCACAGTTACCTGAGTTTAACACACTTCAGCCTGTAGCAAGAAAGTGCAGGCCACACTAATAGAGCCCAGAATGGCAATGAATGTCACTTGATTGTTCTAGTGCTAAAACATAGGCAATTAAAGACATGGAGAGCCAACCTCATTCTGGGTAAAAAATGAAACCCCCCAACCCATAATGCAAGGGGTTTTTTTTTTTGTCTTACCAAGTTAAGCAAGATATGCTCACTTAAATCCCCAGTCCAAGTCCCTTGCTGCCACCAGTTCCAGGTGTGGTGGACTGCTAAGTCACAGATATAGATGGTACCTCAATATCCGGTCTCCTACCATCACCTCCTGCTGACATCACTACTCTTCTGGATTGAGGCCCTGGCTGTTAGACAGACAATAGGAAAGCTTGACTTTGAAAAGGCAGTGACATGGACACAAGGAGAAGGACCCCATAAGAAGTAAACAAAAAAATGAGAAGGGCCGGGACTGTAGCATCATGTAAAAAGGTAAGTAAAAATAGCATTCACAGTTCTTTATATATATTTTGTTAGTCTCACTTACTTTTTCTGACATATACTCAGCCATTTTCCTTTCCAGGTCCCTCCATGCTGCAGAAGATCTGTTTGAAGATATTGGCTACTACATTCCATAATATGGAGTGGCTACGTTGGCTTGCGGGGTCTCCCTGCAGCCCCAGCGTAGCCACTCATACATGCACACTTCAAACTGGCACTACAGCTGCATGAAGAGCTGGAGGATGCTCCAACCACCAGCTCTAAATTGATATTTGTGGAAATCTGAATCAGGAGTATGAACTGAGCTATATGATAATCATGGAATAAAGGTCCCTTGAACCCCTAAAGAAAGGGGGCCTTGATTGATGGAAGCATGGCTCAGTAAGTGGCTGTTAAAGTAGCTCAAGGGTGATTGGTTACCCATACACAGGGTAATGGGGTGGGGCCCTAACTGTATTAAAGGATTATGCTGAGGCAAATACTGCTGAACTGAGGAACTTTATCTTCAGATGATTTGTCTGCCCATCTACCCTGTTTAATGATTGTCACAGCTTTATTGGTGGTTTGACCTTGCCAGTGGTTAATATTACTTTAATGGGTTATGTCTTCAAGTGGAAGTTTGGGTCAGTCTGGCATTTAATGGTAAAGTTGCTGTTCACATATTCTTACAGTATAACTTTGACTGCCACTGGTAAGTTCTTATGTTGAACCTTTCAGTAAAGCTGTGGCATTTCCCTTTCCAACTTAATATATGTGTCATCTTTGGGCAAGGTTATTAATTAAGTGTAGTAAAAGCTTTAGGTCTATGCTACTCAGCAGTCATGCATCTTGGAGAATGTAGTCCCTGCATCATGGCCAGAACAGCCCCCTCCTGCCTCCAGCCCTGGACCCTGTGCATCCTACTGCCAGGGCCAGGACAAGGAGGGTACAGTGATCCCTGGAACATGTCTAATATACCACTGAGCCCTGAACTCTGCCTCATCTACTAATGATCTTTAAACTCTGCATCACATATTACTGACCCCTGTCTTCTGCCCTGCTGACCCCATACACTACTCTGCTGACCCCCCATTCTCCACCCTGCTGACCACTGTACACTGCCCTAGAAACTGCTGACCCTATCCTCTGACCTGTTGACCCTGTGCACTGCCCTGCTGACCTTTCATCCTCTGCCCCCTGACATTTTTTATCGTACCCCCACATCAAACAGGCTAGATCCGGCCCTGTCCTGCACTAAGGATCGATTCTGTGACGTTTTACTGTACTCTCCCTGGCCAAAGTTCGAGAAAGCACTGAGGCGAGAGAAATCAGTTACTCAGAATTTCTATAAGGTAAAAAAAGTATTTGCAAATGAAAAAGAATAAAATGCATAATGCTGCTTGAAAAATGCATCTAGATGGCAATTTTAATTCATGATAAAGTCGTAATGCGACTTTAAGATAAGTCATCGGTTGACAATGTTTTTTTTTTTCTAAAACTGAAATACCCTTTCCATCACACCCATTTGTAGAATAGGAGACCGCCATGTGATATGATGCACATGGGTTTTTCCCAAATATTTGTCAATCATATGAGTGTGCCCAGAGCATGACACATGTAAAAAAAGTTCATTCAGATGACTGGCAGGTATTACTGGAGAGCTCTGCCGGGAATGCAGCTCCTACACATCTAGGGCAGCTGTCAGATCATTGACTTCATAAACTATGTACCCTCTCCTCTTCTCCTGATTGAGGACAATCAATAACATGACCTTAAGCTGACTGTCCCTGACTTGTGACACCACTGTGTTGATTTCTCTGCTGGAGAAAACTGTGTGTTCAGTTTTAAAGCCAATTCGATTAGATAAACAATTACACATATCTGCAAAATGTGTTCACAAATACCTACCAGAAAACAGGCTGTTTAACAGCAATATGTCGTAATTCACAGGTACCACAATACAGGCCAAACGATATGATAAATCATATATGTTCTTTTAAACTTAGCTTGACACTGTATACTAATAGACAATAGACAATAAGAACAGACGTGTATAGTGCATAAACAAAGTGTTCAATTTGTAACATGATAAAGGCTTTATGTTTGGGTTTTATCTTCCTATATATGGACACTGTAAATGTAGGGATGATCATAATCAATGCTACCAGTTATAATAAACAAATTGAAGCTACTTATGTATCAGTTAGTAATTAGGACTCCATTAGTGATCATTGGGAGGAAAATCAGCAACCTTTCCAAAAATGTGTAGGAGTTTCATGTTTGTATGTGTCCACTGTGTGTTCTCTTAATTACAAGCACTTAAAATAGAGCACAGTCATCTAATGCATCTTAACTATCATCCAGTAAAGAATAATACAATAACTAAACGGTGATAAAGAAATATAATGAATTTTTAAATGTTTGAAATTGGTCATGAGAACAGCAACCCTTCCATTTTGGCATTGCTGCAAATTCTTGCCCTTTAGGAATAATTTATTCATCAATGGAACATGAAGTAATACAAAGGTGGTAACGACTTTACTAATGTGTCATAACAGGCACCTCCAGGTACCTAAACGCCCACTCATCTGTGCATTTGAGCACTCTGGGAATACCGAATATGAACATTTGGACCATCAATCATAGAAGAGAGTCTAAGCCTGCCCTCTCTTGCCTACTGCACATTATAGTCTATAAGACTCTCCATCACATTGATGGGCCAGTAATAAAGGGGTGGGGGCACATTCTTGACCATCAGAGCTGGCTGAAATTTGCATATGAGAGCACTCTGGGATTAGGAGCTCCTGGAAGGGGTGCTCAATAGCGCAGCTGGGCAGGTAGGACATACTCATAGAATTGAAACTACCTTTTTTATGGTTTCATACCCTAAGAGTTGTATCGCAACACTCTTAGGTCCCATTGCAAAATATGTTTTAATAGAAAAACATAACTTAATTGTGAACCTATTTTACTTATATGTACCATGGTTGAATATTCCTTTGGGCATTTAAAAAAGAAAGAAAAAAACATTCATGAGTCAAGGATTGAGATAGGTTCTTCCACTTAGGCACAGCAGTAACTGCAACCTCTGTTCTTAATCTAGCTACACTCATACATCTACTGCTCAATTTGTTAATTCAGTGCATACAGAACATGAATAAATTGGGTCTCATATAGGGTATATATAGAACCTTTCATCATAGACTCTGCTGTTTGACAAGTAAAGACACGTAAAAAGGTGGATCATTTCTGAAAACATAACAATTGGTAAAGTTCATCATCACCAACAATTGACCAAAGAAATGTTCAGTTGTACAAACAAGTGTACAGCCAGGGTGGTCTTCAGGAGTCTTAATGGGACTGACTCCCACTGCTTCTTCCCACACTGATAATGACATTTGCTGCTCTACTTTCTGTCCCTGTCACCTGCTGCCTGTGGGCTAACTAGATCACAACCTCACATTCGCTGTATCTCATTTACATACACTTTTGTTAAAGCTGAACTTCAGCATTCTCTCACTTTAAAATAGTTTGTTTGGACCAAGAAACTATTACCTTCACTAACAGATTCACCTACTGGGAGTGCCGTATAAAGTGTATGTAGCATCAGCTACAAAAAGTATACAGCGCTATGTTACAGCATTTGGATTGTGTCTTGCCATCTTGCACCCACAACAAAATTGTGCAGGACTATGTATTGCTTAGCCATTCATAGGAAGCTTTGTATTTTATGAATGAGTACAAGGCTTTGTCTGATTGACTGAGGTGGAGATTGCGATGTTATCTACCTACTTCTCCACCTCAGGCAATCATAGGAGGCTTTGTCCTCATTCATAAAAATACAAAGCTTCCTGTGAATGGCTATGCAGTGCTCAGGCCGACTTGATTATGTTTTCTGGAGCAGGATGGCATGAGTTTTAAGAACATTTTTCTGGCAGTAGATCACTTTAGAACTACATGCACCCAACTCAGGCAATCAATTGCGCTAGTTTTGGTAATATTACCAACACAGGCAACAAATCCACATCATGCATCCCTGGAGACAGTGTGTTGCTGAAGGGCGCACACGTGAGTCTGAGTTCTGCCAGGTATTGGAACTGGCGATGACCAGGCATCCTGTCTGTGCATGCGCACGGCCATTTTGCACATATGCACACATAACTCACCCCCTCTGCTAAGTAACCTGACAAAACTAGCAGCAGGATCACACATGCATGGAAAACCCTTTGCATAAGCAGATGCAGTATGTTGCAGGTCCTCAGGACCTGGCAGAGACCTTCGGAACATCTGCACACACGCAAGTAAAGTAAAGATGATTGGGGTGGGACTAAAATATTTCTAGGATGAAGTTCCTCTTTAAGAACCTGTTACTATGGCAAAGACACATTTTTAAACACTAGTTTGTTAGCTAGGACTTCTAATCTCCTCACTGTAGGTTTCCATATGTGGATTTTTCATTAGAGCCTTCACCAGACTTACCCCTAAGAGATAATGTCCTGAGGCTACAAGCTTACATGGCAGTATAATAGGGGTGGCCTCTTCCCATCACCCTCTGCTCCTGGCTGTTCTGGATCTTCTGGCTGTAAATTATAAGGGACTAAGCTAGCCTCAGCCACACTATCCACCCAAGGGGAGGGATCTCCCTAAAAAGGGTACTAACCCCTGCTTACAAGTTTAAAGATTAAGAAACTGGTGGTAAATAAGATCACTTTTAAGGTTTGCCAGTACTCAGAATGGGGCATGTTATCAGCTCCCCACAAAGTGCCCTGTCCCTGGCACCATTCAGCTGTCAACTGGGAGATTCTCCAATCAAAAGCTAAATGTAAATTAAACGGATGGGGATAGTGGTGATGTCAATAGCCAAATGTGGCAATACCCATATGTGAGAAATTACTTGAGTCACTGGATGGACCGAGCATGCTGGGGAACTATGAAACTAGTCTCCCATCAGGTCTGCTTTACTTTTGATTAACAGAGCAGGGCAGTGGGTGGATTTGAAAGCTGCTATTGGACTACATAGCAGGTATGGATCCGACAAATGCTGCACACTGTCACAGCAAGGCAGACCTGATGGGAAACTAGTAACTCAGTTCCCCATCAGGCACAATTCATTTCTAAAACAAAAATACTCCCTGCCAGGTTTCTGTCTGTGTGCCTTACACAGTGATGGGGGGTTGGGGTACGCACTGAGGAAAGAGTGTCCAGTACCAGGAGGAGTACTCAAGAGCAAGTATTTACAACGTATGTGCTGCTGCCCAATGCAATTCTATGAGTGTCTATGACACCCTTTATAAATTCCCCTCATGTGTTTTCCCTTTGTTTACCCTGGGTTTTTTAGTGAGTCAAGTGTGCTTTAGGACAACTACTGAAGTGTGATTATTACTTATTGGTAGAATCACTTTCCTCTTTATTCCATAGATGTATGCTAAGCTTCTACTGATTGGTAAATGTTTTATTGCTACTGACAGGTAGGGTAATTGTAGTAGTACAGACATGTATTATCAATGCTTAAAGCCCATCTCCAGTCAAATCTTTTGTTCTTGCATTTGTTTTTTAGGCCTCATGCATACAGGAACATTTTGGACATTTTTACAGCAGCTGTTTTTCACTTCAGACGTTTTTTCCTACAGTCAATAAACTCTCCAGCATGTTATCCTATGTTACATACTGTAGTTAGTGAGGTTGAAAAGAGACACAAGTCCACAAGTATTGTGGAGTCACCAGTACAGTATTTGTACATTGAAATCATATCCCCTCTCAGGCGTCTCTTCTCCAGAGAGAATAAGTTCCTCATAACTAAGGTCCTCCAATCCCTTAATTAGCTTTGTTGCCCTTCTCTGAACCCTTTCCAGTTCCAGAACATCCTTCCTGAGGACTGGTACCCAGAACTGGACGGCATACTCCAGGTGCGGCCTCACCAGACACTTTTAGAGTGGGAGAATTATTGATTTATCCTTGGAGCTGATCCCTTTCTTGATGCATGCAAACATTTTGTTATCTTTGCTTGCAACAGCTTGGCATTGCATGCCATTGCTGAGCCTGTTCTCTACTAGGACCCCTAGGTCCTTTTCTATCCTAGATTCCCCCAGAGGCTCTCCCCCCCGTGAGTAGCTTGTGTTCATGTTCCTGGTAACCAAATGCATTATTTTACATTTTTCTACGTTAAACCTCATTTGCCACTTATCTGCCCACCCCATTAATTTGTTCAGATCTTCTTGCAAGGTTCCCAAATCCTGTGGAGAAATTATTGCCCTGCTTAGCTTGGTATCATCCCCAAATATTGAGATTGAGCTGTTTATGCCGTCCTCCAGATCATTTATGAATAAATTGAATAGGATTGGTCCCTGGACAGAACCTTGGCGAACCCCACTTTCCACACTGGACCATTCAGAGTACTCCCCGTTTATCACCACCCTCTGGACTTGCCCCCGTGACCAGTTTTCAATCCAGGTACTGACCCTTTGATCCATGTTGACAGACCTTAGTTTGTACAGTAAACGTTTATGGGGAACTGTATCAAATGCTTTTGAAAAATCTAGATACACCACGTCTACAGGCCTTGGTTTATCTAGATGGCAGCTCACCTCCTCATAGAAGGTTAATAGATTGGTTTGGCAAGAACGATTCTTCATGAAACCATGTTGATTGCTGCTAATAATACCGTTTTCATTACAATAATCTTGTATATAATCCCTTATTATTCCCTCCAAGAGCTTGCAAATTATCAATGTTAAGCTAACTGGTCTGTAGTTCGCAGGGAAATATCTTGGTCCCTTTTTATATAATGGTGCTCCGTTGGCTTTCCTCCAATCAGCTGGTATCATACCAGTCAGTAAACTGTTCTTAACCACTTGCTGACCGTGTAGCGTAGATACACGGCGGCAAGTGGCACCCATTGTTGTGGGAGGACGTTATATAACGTCCTCCCACAATCACGCTCCCGCGCGCCCCCTGGGGCGCGCACCTGGAAGCATCCGTGACCGCCGGGTCTATGAGACATCACAGATCACAGTAAATGGCCGCTTGGAGTGGCCGTTTACCACGTGATCGCTCCGTCAAATGACGGAGCATCACATGTAAACAAGCCGGCGGAAGTGCCGGCTTGTCTCCCCCCTCTCCACACCGATCAGTGCAGTGTGACAGGGGAGGGGGGAGAGAGGAGATGCAGCGGTGCTGTGGGCAGGATCTGAAGTGCCCACAGCACCGCTATGTGACAGGCAGGGACCCCTCATCACCCATGCGAGGCAGTAAACTGCCTCGC
>BLSH010449518.1:218272-235116 GCA_018402905.1 Glandirana rugosa | reverse complement strand
CGCCAGGCAAGGGATGTGTGTCAAACCGGCTCGGCCCAGAGCCGCTACGAGATTTCGGCCATTGTCGCACACCACCAGGCAGGGCTTGAGACTCAGTGGCAACAACCACTCATTGGTCTGTTGTTCAATGCCCAACCACAGCTCCTGCGCAGTGTGGGGTTTATCCCCCAAACATATCAGTTTTAAAACAGCCTGCTGTCGTTTCCCCCTGGATGTGCTGATGTTGGTGGTGAAGGTGTTACGCTGAGCGGATGAGTAGGTGGTCAAGGAGGAGGAAGCGCAGTAGGAGGAGGAGGCAACAGGAGGCAAAGAGAAATGCCCTGCAATCCTCGGTGGTGGAAGGACATGCGCCAAATGGCTAGCCAGCTCAGGCCCACCCGCCACTACATTTGCCCAGTGTGCAGTTAGCGAGATATAGCGTCCCTGCCCGTGCTTACTGGTCCATGTATCAGTGGTTATGTGGACCTTGCCACAAATGGTGTTGCGCAGTGCACACTTGATCTTGTCCCCGACTTGTTTGTGCAGGGAAAGGATGGCTCGCCTGGAAAAGTAGTGGCGGCTGGGAACCACGTACTGTGGGACAGCCACCCACATCAGGTTTTTGAAACTGTCCGTGTCCACCAGACGGAATGACAGCATTTCAAAGGCCAGGAATTTTGAAATGCTGGCATTCAGGGCCAGGGATCGTGGGTGGGTAGGGGTCTCTCCAGTGTTTGGGAGATGGACAGCTGTAAGCTTCCATGGGACCATGTGGAAATGCTTGGGGACGGTGGCGGACATGGTGGCGCTGCTGTCATATCGTCTGTTTGCTGAGTGGCAGGTGACACTGTCACTGTAGAGGTGGAGGAAGAGGCCGAGGCAGCAGCAGAAGAGGAACCAGGAGGAGGCTGAGACCTTTCTTGGATTTCGAGGTAATTATTCCAATGCAGCTCGTGCCTTGAATTTAGATGCCTGGTCATGGGGGTTGTGCTCAGGTTGAGAACATTTATGCCCCGGCTCAGGCTATCATGGCACAGCTTGCAAACCACTTGTGTCTTGTCGTCAGTACATTGTCTGAAGAACTGCCAGGCGGGGGAATGCCTTTGAGCTGCCTTTGGTGTGCTATGTCCCTGGGTGCGGTCGGTAGTAGTAGGCCTACTGTCTAGGGGACGCTCGCTCCGCTTTTGCAACCTGCTTCCTCTTTTGCTGTGCTGGTGCCTCTGTGTGACCACCACCTCTTCCTCCAAACTGCACACGTCACTCGCATTACCCTCATTACATGTGGGGTCTAGAACTTCATCATCCTCCACATCATCTTCCACCCACCCTTTACCACTGCCCTCCTTGTCAGTCTGCACACGGAGGCAAGCTGCAGCAGTTGGCACCTGTGTTTCGTCATCATCAGAGATGTGCTGCACTGGTGTTTCCATGTCCTCATCCTGCAACAGAAGTGGTTGGCCATCGGTGCACTCAATGTCTTCCACTTCTGGGGCAGCGCTATATGGATGGCCCACAGAAAGCACACCAGGAGAGTCATCAAAAAGCATAAGAGTCTCTTGCAGGACTTGGGAATCAGACTGCTTGGCTAATTTACAAGGGGCTGAGGTGAAAGACAGATGGCCATGGGGTTCAGGTGCCAACTCTGAGCTTTCATCAAGGGACCGGGAGGGAGACAATGTGAACGAACTGGAGGCATTGTCAGCCATCTACTATCGCCTGTACTTGTTCTGGCCTCACCAATCGTTGAGGGGCATTCTGGCCTACCATATACCGGTGAAGGTTCTGTTGGCTACCTGAGGAAGGTGTTTCCCTTGTGCGTGTAGCTGGCACACCTCGACCATGTCCTCTCCTTCCAACAGGAGGTTCACCAACACCACCAACACCAGCAGCACCAGCATCACCAGCAGCACCATGACCACGTCCCTTATTTGCTTTCCTCATTGTGCCCGCAAATGTACTATGTAGTCCTATGTAAGTATTTATTAATACCTATTAATACCTTTTTTTTTTGAAAACACCAACGTAGCCGGACTTTTTATTTTGGTGCAAGAAATGCACCGCTCACACCAACAGCTGGAAGCTCTCCCTTTAGAACTAGGATATGATTTTTAAACAATAATGTGTCATTTACAGCAACAGCTAGAACCTCTCCCTTTAGAACTAGGAGATGATTTTTGAACAATAATGTGTCACTTACAGCAACAGCTGGAAGCTCTCCCTTTAGAACTAGGAGATGATTTTTGAACAATAAATAATCTGTCACTTACAGCAACAGCTGGAACCTGGCCCTATAGGAGTAGGCAATGATTTTTGAACAATAATCTGTCCCTCTAAGCAGAAGCCTCTACCTAGTGCAGTCAGATCGTTGTGTAATGCAGGGTTTGATCTGCAATCTGTCACTCAAAGCAGCAGTATGTGAAATCTCAAATTACTCCCACAATCTGATCGTTGTGTATGATCCCACAATCTGATCGCTGTGTATGATCGTAACGATGGTTGTGTTAGGCAGGGTTTGATCTGCAATCTGTCACTCAAAGCAGCAGTATGTGAAATGTCAAATTACTCCCACAATCTGATCGTTGTGTACCATCGTAGCGATCGTTGTGTTATGCAGAGTTTGATCTGCAATCTGTCACTCAAAGCAGCAGTATGTGAAATCTCAAATTTCTGCAATCTGTCCCTCAGAGCAACAGTAGTAGTAATCTCAGGACGCAGGATCAGATGTTAAAATGTCTGCAATCTGTCCCTCACAAAAACACTGGCAGCTTCCTCTCCCTATACTATTCAGAGTCTCAGAGAGCATGTGACTGCAGCATCAAGTGACTCCAGCTTATATAGAGGCTGGGTCACATGATGCACTGGCCAATCACAGCCATACCATTAGTAGGCATGGCTGTGATGGCTTCTAAGGGCAAACCAGTGAAACGCTTGTTGATTGGCTGCCCTGCAGCTATTCAACATGCGTGATCAACTACCAGAACCCAGAACCCGAACCCGAACATTTTCTGAAATGTCCGTGATCGGGTCCGGGTCCCGGACACCCCAAAGTTCGGTACGGACCCGAGCGTTACAGTCTGGGTTCACTCAACACTAATCATAAGCTTAATAATGACATGCAATGCCAAGCTGCAGTTTCCAAAGTGAGACAAGTCCTTTCTTGTATTAAGAGAGGTATGGACTCCAGAGAGAGAGATATCATTTTACCCTGTACAAATCATTAGTAATACCTCATATGGAATATGCAGTTCAGTTTTTGGCACCAGTTCTCAAAAAGGATATCGGGGAACTGGAGAAAGTGCAGAGAAGGGCAACCAAACTAATAAGAGGCATGGAAGAGCTCAGCTATGAGGAAAGATTAGAGGAACTGAATTTATTCTCGAGAAGAGGAGATTAAGGGGGGGGGGGGGATATGATCAACATGTATAAATACATAAGTGATTTCATCTCCAAATACGGAAAGGTTTCTTCACAGTAAGAGCTGTGAAAATGTGGAATACACTCCCTCCAGAGGTGGTTCTGGCCAGCTCAGTAGATTGCTTTAAAAAAGGCCTGGATTATTTCCTTAATGTACATAATATAACTGGGTACTGACATTTATAGGTAAAGATGATCCAGGGTAAATCCGATTGCCTCTCGGGGGATCAGGAAGGATTTTTTTCCCTTGCTATATCAAATCAGATCATGCTTTGCTGGGGTTTTTCACCTTCCCCTGGATCAACTGTGGGTGAAGGATTGTCTATATGGGATTGTATGATCTTTTTTTTTATTGGTTGAACTAGATGGACATGTGTCCTTTTTTAAACCTGACTATGCAGAACTGAATAAAAAAAAAAACCAAAAAGGTCTGCAGCTTTAACAAATCAAAAGGAGTTCTAATCGCACGTACAAACGATCGATTTTGCATACAACGGTCGTTCGTACGACCTGTTGTATACGATCGTCGTTCCGTGTGTACGAGGCTTACATCTAACACATGAAGCTAATACATAATACATAAAATTGTATAATAAAATGTATGTTTTATATTTCTGTTTTCTGTAGGCAAGTTTCAAACATGATTTTACACCATACATTAACTTGGTATACAAATATGTGGGACATTTGTCATTATTTCACATTCAATATGGTTCTGCTGTGCTGTTAAAGAATGCCATTAAAATCAGATTGGAATACACTAGTAAGGACGACTCAACAGGCAGAACACCTAAGGTTTGTAGGCTAATCAGGGCTTAACCTAACACACACTATATCCTGTTTAAAATCTAGGAACAGACATCTGCTGTGTTCACTATCTCCAATATCTCTGATATATAATCAGAAAGTTCATCATACCAGCACCCCTGTGTTCAGTCAGCTGGGGTCACTGTCAGTAGAGCTTATTACCCAAAGAGAACACCCACCTGATGCAAAAAATAATACATTCTCCAAGTTTGATGCAAAGTGCTTCACTAATCGGGTATACAGACATCAAATCATCCTGACCTTAAATAAAAGGGGTATGTCATATGACACAGGATCAGTTAACACTTTTGGGCACTTCTGCAATGCATGGTCCATGCGGCAGGAACTTTAAATTAGGTACATTACAAAGGTGGAGACAGATCAAGTAACCCTGGGTGCCAGGGTTTGCCAGTTCTAGAATGTGATATAGTGTTTTATCAAAAGCAACTGAAAAACAACTGCAGTTAAAGAGAAAATTAGAAGGCATAAACAGTGCTAGGCAGTCAGTATGACATACTGGGCTTGTCCCTCATGGATTTGCCTTTTTTAAAGGCTATTATATACTACGAATGAGCCAAATCTGCAAAATTTGTGAGTAAACCCTTTCATATATTTTGTATTACAATATTTAGTGATAAGTGGCACCCTGGCATTGCCCTTTAATACTCTTCATTCATAAGGTTCTCCTGTCATTTAGTCCTAGCTCATGGTACATTCCGGGGATCTTTTTAAGCATATTCCCTCTTTCCTTTGACACCAAAAATTGAAAGCCTCAAATTGTTGAAGAAAGCTATTCATCAAGTCTTTAGGACTGCCATACATACCACAGAACTTTTGAAAACTATAGGTGGGCAGTGGAACTTCTGGATCAAAAATTATCTTAAAACCCAACTCTGGTAAGTTTGAGAATTTTCCCTTGCAGTGGGGCACACTGCATTGGGTAAAGCAATATTTAAAGTGATTCTAAAGGCTGAACATTTTTTACCTTAATGCATTCCCTGCAGGCACATCTGGCAGCGGCACCCAATCTATGTTTGGATCGGTGGTGGTGCGAGGATCCGAGGTTGCCTGGCAACAGGTCCAGACGTGCCTGCACAACATAAGATTTAGATGTCAGCTTATACTTACTGGCTTTTAGCGGGACTTATGACTAGAGTTGAGCGGACACCTGGATGTTCGGGTTCGGCGGGTCCGAACCCGAACTTGACCCGAACTTTACCCCGGACCCCGAACCCCATTGAAGTCAATGGGGACCCAAACTTTTCGGCACAAAAATGGTTGTAAAAAAAGTCCTGGCAAGTGCTAGAGGGCTGCAAAAGTAAAATAAAAAATAAAAATGGGAAGGGGGGGTGGATGGGGAGTAGGAGCCTAGAGGTTGACTAGGCCGTGACTGTGGCAGTGTAGGTGATGATTTTAGAACAATAATCTGTCCCTTACAGCAACAGCAGGAACCTGACCCTATAGGAGTAGGCGATGATTTTAGAACAATAATCTGCCCCTTACAGCAACAGCAGGAACTTGACCCTATAGGAGTAGGCGATGATATTAGAACAATAATCTGTCCCTTACGGCAACAGCAGGAACCTGCCCCTTTAGGAGTAGGCAATGATTTTAGAACAATAATCTGTCCCTTACAGCAACAGCAGGAACCTGACCCTATAGAACTAGGAGATGATTTTAGAACAATAATCTGTCCCTCAAAGCAGTATACTCTACCTAGTCCAGAATCAGATCATTCTGTAATGCAGGATGAGATCTGCAATCTGTTCTTCAAAGCAGTAGTAGTAATCTCTACCTAGTCCAGAATCAGATCGTTCTGTAATGCAGGATGAGATGTTATTATATCTGCAATCTGTCCCTCACAGCGCCGGCAGCATCCTCTCCCTAGAATAGCCTGAGAGCATGTGACATGCAGCACTACGTGACTCCAGCTTATACAGAGGCTGAGTCACATGATGCACTGGCCAATCACAGCCATGGCATTAGTAGGCATGGCTGTGATGGCGTCTAAGGGCAAACCAGTGAAACGCTTGTTGATTGGCTGCCCTGCAGCTATTCAACATGCGTGATCAAATACCCGAACCCAGAAACCAAACTTTTTTTCAAATGTCTGGGTTCGGGTCCGGGTCACGGACACCCCAAAGTTCGGTACGGACCCAAACTTTACAGTTCGGGTTCGCTCAACTCTACTTATGACATCACACCTGTCAAGGGGTGGGTGGTCCTTTGCTTCTGTCTCTTTTTAAATGATTGATGGCTATTTAAATACTGTACATTGTTACTCTACACTTATCATATGCCTGATGAAGGGGCCCTGTATGGCTTTGAAATGTTGCACTACTCTGTGATGTGATCATGCAATAAAAAATTTGTTTGGATGCTACCTTGTTGATCCATGGTGCAATGGCAAATATATTCATTGTGACTTTCTGAACCAGTTTCCAGCTGGTTGTTTTCCTTCTAGGGTTGCACTCTCTGGCTGCTTGAATGGGCAGGCTGCGATGATATCACTCCCGTGCATGCATATGCGCTCTCTGCATTCATTGCACACTCAGTGTGATGTGAATGCACAGTGTACTATTGGTATTGGAAGAAGATGTATTACTTACTATACTCCCATTCCAGTGGGCTTTGGTGCTATCCTCATCTCACAGGCCTATTAACCCTACATTGTACATGGGGGAGGTGAGCATGTGACCTTGTCAGAGAGGCCTCAAAATAAGGGGGGTTATTTGGGACTTTATATGAAGCAACAACCATTATTCCTCTATTCACTAGACTTAACGAGCAGTTAACCCTTGCAGTGTGGGGGTCTCTGCTGCATTTTTTTCTCCAGCCCAGAGCTCAGCTTAAAAATAAAGATAATACATGGACGTTTAGGATATCATAGCTGAACCTTTTATCTTATTTAATCAAACTTAACTTAACACAATCCTCCTGCAGATTTTGGTAAATGAACTCTAAGCATACAATGTACATAACCAGGAACTTGGTGAAATATGTGGCAATAAGACCCCTTGCATTCTGAGGCAGTTTTCAGGCCTTTTAGTGCTAAAAATGAAAACTGCCTCTCAATTCTCTCCTCTGTGAAAGTTTGAGTGCTTTCACACTGGGGCGGTGCGCTTGAGGGATGGGAAAAAAAGTCCTGCAAGCCGCATCTTTAGGGCTCCTAAACCGCCCCTGCCCATTGGACAGCTATTAACCTTTTAGCCCCTTGTTAACCCCTTCTTGGGGGTTAAAAGCACCCCACTAGCGGCCAAAAAGCTCCACTTAAACAGTGGTAAAACTAGCGGCGATTTACCGCTAACGCGCCCCGGTGTTAAAGTACTCTTAGTCAAGTCTGCACAAAAAGTGTCCATGGTTTTTATCAAGTAGGTGGGTTGTGGACACAATCTTCTGCAAATAGTTAGAATGTTTCAAAATAGGTTCAGAGAATCAATGTAGGAAACAACAAACCTCCAGAAGGATTAAGCAATTATTTGTGAACCTTTAGCAATAGTCTTGACAAAAATGAACAGACAAGGTAGTAAATTGCAACATCAGGTTTGTGCCCCTATGATGGTACTCTGAATATGTTTTTTTAAACAAATAATCAAGTTGGAATAAGCGTATCTCACTTCATCTGAACAGTAATAACTGATTAAATCCTTATTATGAACACTTTATTAGTACACAAACAGCTCTTGGCCTTCTTTGGTGTCAGATTAAAAGATTAGCTCAGTTTATCTAGTAGTTAATTGGCCAAAATTGTATTTTAATTGTTTATTGCTGCTGATAGTGCGTTATTCTAAGGTCCTTATCTTTAAAGTGATATTAAAGGCAATTTTTTTTTTTTAAATAAAAAACATGTCAGACTTACCTGCTCTGTGCAGTGGTTTTGCACAGAGCAGCCCCAATCCCTCTCTGCTGGCGCTCCTGGCTCCTCCTCCCTGCCCAGTGCCCCATAGCAAGCAGCTTGTTTTGGGGGCACCAGAGCAGGCTCGCTCCCTGTACTTCATGTCCTTTCACACACAGTGCATGGCCCACCCTTGCTCTCTCCTCATTTACTCAAAGGCTGTGATTGACATTATCAGGAGCCAATGGCTGTTGCTGCTGTCTCAGCCAATGAGGAGGAAGAAACCCAGGTGAGCCACTGCACATCGCTGGATTGAGATAGGACTAAGGTAAGTATTGGGGGGGGGGGTGGGGGGGGAGGCTGCACACAGAAGGTTTTTTACCTTCATGCATAGAATGCATGAAAGTAAAACACCTTGAGCCTTTACAACCACTTTAAGCATAGTTAAAAAGGAGCTCCAGGCTCCTCATTTACCTGTCCAAGGATCCTTCAATGTCCTCACCCAAACCGATTCTTCAATCAGCTTCGGTTGCAGGTGCCAGTATCTATAGTAAGGGACACAGGAGTTGAAGCCTTCACAGCGTGTTTTCTACTGTGCATGCGTGAGTCGCGCTGCACCTTGTGAATGGTCCTGTCGTTTTCTGGGACCTGTGATGAGTCTCAGAAGACTGCAGGGGAAGGAGGAAGAGCCGAACTTCCATCCCAGCTTCCTTCGGCAATCTGGGCTGGAAATGGGAGTGGATAACTGTCAAAGCAAGGTACCTGCTCCCCTCCTCCTCAAAGTTTGGCAGTGGGGGGGGGGGGGGTGCAAGTAAACAAAGTTTCCCCATTTGGGTGGAGCTGTAACACCAGTTAATCACAGCACAGAGTACATATAGAAGATCCATTCAAGACAGTCTTTGCTTCTCAAAAGGAGCTCACAATTTACTGTCCCTACTAAAGTCATACACACATTAGGGGCAATGTGGTAACAAACCAATTATTGTACCACAATGTTTAGATTGTGGTAGGAAATCCACACAAGCACACAGAGAATATAATCCCAACACAGATAGCGTCCTAAGCACTTAGCCACTGTGCTGCCCCAATGGTACTAGTATACCTTCAGCAAATATTATATTACTTCATTATTTTTTTTCATTTTATTGTTGTATTTTATTTTTCATATGCTGCTAAATTGTTCAGATGTCAAAATATACAGTAAATATTATTAATAGGTTTTCTTGTGAAAAAAAATATCATTAATAGGTAAACACAAGGACAGCATTTTTAACCACATCAGTACCGGGCACGAAAACCCCCTTCCTAACCAGGCCAATTTTCAGCTTTCAGCGCTATCACACTTTGAATGACAATTACTCAGTCATGCAACACTGTACCCATATGAAATTTGCGTCCTTTTTTTCACACAAATAGATCTTTCTTTTGGTGGTATTTAATCACTAGTGGGTTATTTATTTTGTGTGCTATAAATAAAAAAAGATTGAAAATTTTGTGAAAAAATGCCTTTTTCTTTGTTTCTGTCATAAAATTTAGCAAATTAGTAATTTTTGGTCAAAATTTATACTGCTACCTATCTTTGGTAAAAATAACCCAAATAACTGTATATTATTTGGTCCTTGTGTAAGTTATAGAGTCTACAAGCTATAGTGCCAATTATTGAAAATTGATCACACCTGATCACACCTGATATACTGACGGCCTATCTCATTTCTTGAGACCCTAACAAGCCAGGAAAGTACAAATACCCCCCAAATGACCCCTTTTTGGAAAGTAGACATTTCAAGGTATTTAGTAAGAGGAATGATGAATTTTTTGAAGTTGTAATTTTTTCCCACAATTCTTTGCAAAATGAAGATTTTTTTTTTCACAAAATTGTCATTGTAACAGGTTATTTCTCACACACAGCATATGCATACCACAAATTACACCCCAAAACACATTCTGCTACTCCTCCTAAGTATGGCGATATCACATGTCTGAGACTTTTTCACAGCCTGGCCACATACAGAGGCCCAACATGCAGGGAGCGCCATCAGGCATTCTAGGGACATATATTACACATCTAATGTCATGACGACCTATCACATTTTTGAAGGTCCTGGAGCACCAGGACAATGGAATTGCCCACAAAATGACACCATTTTGAAAAGCTAACACCCCAACGAATAATCTATGAGGCATAATGAGTCTTTTGAACGGTTCATTTTTTTCCAGTAGTTTTTGGAAAATGTGGGTAAAAAAATCAAAACGCATTTTTTTTACACAAAGTTGTCCATTTATAAGAAATTTCCAACACATAGCATGTACATAGTAAAAATGACACCCGAAAATACATTCTGCTATTCCTCCTGAGTATGGCGATACCACATGTGTGAGACTTGACCACATACAGAGGCCCAACATTGAACTAGCACCTTCAGGCATTCTACAAGCATAAATTACACATCTCATTTCTCAACCCCCTATTACATTTTTGAAGGTCCTGGAGCACCAGGACAATGGAATTGCCCCCAAAATGACCCCATTTTGGAAAGCAAACTCCCCAACATATAATCTATGAGGCATAATGAGTCTTTTAAACATGTCATTTGTTTCCAATAGTTTTTGGAAAATGTGGGAAAAAAATGAAAACGCTTTTATTTTTATACAAAGTTGTCCATTTCTATGATATTTCCAACACATAGCATGTACATAGCAAAAATGACACCCCAAAATACATTCTACTACTCCCTCCGAGTATGGCAATACCATATATGTGAGACTTTTACAGGTGATGTTTACTCATGGGTGTGACGGTCACTGACAGGTGATTGGTGATCACTGATGGGTGACTGGCGGTGGTCACTGATGGGTGATGGGTGACTGGCGGTGGTCACTGATGGGTGATGGGTGTCTGGCAGTGGTCACTGATGGGTGACTGGTGGAAGTCGGTGGTCACTGATGGGTGATGGGTGACTGGCAGTGGTCACTGATGGGTGACGGGTGACTGGCGGTGGTCACTGACAGGTGATGGGTGACTGGCGATGGTCACTGATGGGTGACGGGTCTCTGGTGGTGGTCACTGAAGGGTGACGGGTGTCTGGTGTTGGTCACTGATGGGTAACGGGTGACTGGTGGTGGTCACTGATGGGTGACTGGCGGTGCACACTGATGGGTGCCAGGTGTCTGGTGGTGGTCACTGATGGGTGTCTGGTGGTGGTCACTGATGGGTGACTGGTGGAGGTCACTAATGGGTGACGGGTGACTGGCGGTGGTCACTGATAGGTGCCAGGTGTCTGGTGGTTTTCACTGATGGGTGACGAGTGACTGGTGGTGGTCACTGATGGGTGACTGGCGGTGGTCACTGATGGGTGCCGCGTGTCTGGTGGTGGTCACTGATGGGTGACGGGTGTCTGGAAGTGGTCACTGATGGGTGACCTGTGTCTGGTGGTGGTCACAGATGCGTGACGGGTGACAGGTGACTGGTGGTGGTCACTGATGGGTGACGGGTGACTGGCGGTGGTCACTGATGGGTGACGGGTGACTGGCGGTGGTCACTGATGGGTGACGGGTGACTGGTGGTGGTCAGTGATGGGTGACTGGTGGTGGTCAGTGATGGGTGACGGGTGACTGGCGGTGGTCAGTGATGGGTGACCGGTGACTGGTGGTGGTCACTGATGGGTGACATGCCACGGTCACTGACGGGTGACATGCCACGGTCACTGATGGGTGATGGGTGACAGGTGCACTTTATGATGGCAGTCTGATGACAGGTACACTTTATGATGACAGGTGCACTTTATGATGACAGGTACATTTTATGATGACAGATACACTTTATGGGGGCAGATGGGGTGACTGTTGGGTGACAGGTGCATTGGGGGGGGAGGGGGATGTGACAGCTGTGTGTTTGTGTTTTACACAGATCAGTAACTAGAAACTGTGTGAGGAGAGAAGAGCTGGTAACAGTGAGTTACTGCTCTGTTTATATTGGATGTGATCGGCTGATACCAGTGTCGGTGACAGGCAGTGTTTCTTGGGAACACACCACCACCTACGCGCACGTGCAGTGCGCTCCTGATCGCGCGCATCGCAGTGCGAATGGGGGACGTGCCATTTGTGATCGGCCGTGACTTTGTCACGGCCGATCACATGGTAAACAGCCATAACCAATGGCTGTTCACCCCAGTCGGTGACGCGGTGTGTCCCAGGGATGCGCCACCACCGACAGAGCCGGGATGCGCGTCATTTGAAGGTGGGCGGAAGGCAAGTGGTTAAAGCTGAAAAAAAAAAAAAAATCTTACAACTTTAGAAACATTGCTCCCTGCAATTAAGTACAGTGGAACCTCAGATTGCGAGTTAACGCGGTTAACGAGCGGTTTGTAATACAAGCCATTTTTTTTTTTTAGATTCTGACTCGGTTTGCGAGTGGTGTCTCGCATAACGAGTGAACATTTGCCTTTTTGCATGCAATACCGCACGTGGCCAGGTTTTCAGGGGCGCTGATGAAATTCTCTGCATTCCTCAGAAATATCAAAAGCGTAAACACTTTCCCAGCATTGCTGAGTGATCCCAGGCTCACCACCCCCCCTCCTTAAATCTGGCCACATGCGGTATTGCAGACACCAGGCGCCCCTGGAACTGTGGCCATATACAGTACTGCTTGGAGAGAATCAGTGACTGTGGAACAAATTAACTGAATTTCCATTGGTTCCTATGGGGAAACATGCTTTGATATATGAGTGCTTTGGATTACAAGCATTCTCCTGGAATAGATTATGCTTGTAATCCAAGGTTCCACTGTACTATATGTCCCATGTTGTGCAGGCAGTTGGATCTGTAGAAATGTTCACTACAGGAATGCCTGTCTTCTTCCTGTCTCTGAACTCCTGCCACTGCAGTGGTTAATAGCTTTGGGTCTTCAGGCGGACAAGCAGGAGGAGAGAATCAAGTGATTGATCAAACTCTCCCCCATTCCCAGATAGTGTTACAAGCAGTGTAAGGCCCCTTTCACAATGACTTTCCGATCATGTCCACCTGTCAGTTTTTTAAGCAGACCTGATCGGACACTCCATTTACTCTAATGGAGTGGCGGATGTCAGCGGTGACATGTCCACTGACACCTGCCGCTATCCGATCTGATCCTGTCCGTGAAATACAGACAGATGGTGACCTTATTTTCCATCCATCTGGCAGATCGGATGGGATGAGAAGACAGACAGACAGGTGGTCCGCTTTCAGCCGATCTCCCCATAGAGGAGAGCGGGACTCTGACAGGTCCATCTCAGCACAGTGAGCGGAGATGGACCTGTCATCCACCTGCTCACCTAGGATCAGCAAATCGATCTGCCAGCTGTCTGGTTGAAAAAAATGAGCATATTCCCCCCTGCCACACAAAGGAGGTGGATGGTGGAATCCTCCCTGGTGTGTTATATTCTGACAGCAGGGCTTCTTCACTGTCAGAAGAAAAACTGATCAGTGCTGCAGCCGATTGGCTGCATGCGCTGATCGAATAAAAACTTTCCAACATTTCCATTCAAGAGAAGCTGATCATTAGATTGACTTCTCACGAATGGAAAAGGTCCCTGCTGAACCGTCATAATATTGATCCATCTATAGCCAGTTTAAAAGTTTTATTTTACAGTAAAACCTTGGATTGCGAGTAACGCAGTTAATGAGCGTTTTGCAATACAAGCTTTTCTTTTTTAAAAATCCTGACTTGGTTTGCGAGCGCTGTCTCTCAAAACGTACAGGATTAAGCCTCTGTGCATGCAATACCGCATGTGGCCAGAGGTGCAGGGGCGCTGGCGAGGCTCGGAGACACTCGGAAGCTGTCAGAAATACTCGGAAATACTGAAAGTATCAACACTTCCGGAGCATTTACGAATGTTTCCGAGCACTTCCGAGCCTCACCAGTGCCAGAGGTGCGGGGGGCACTGGTGAGGCTCGGAGACGCTCAGAAGCCATCAGAAATACTTGGAAATAGTTGGAAATACTCGTAAATACAGAAAGTATCAACAGTTCCCAAGAGTTTCTGAATGGTTCCGAGCCTCACCAGCGCCGCCATACCTCTGCCCATATATGGTATTGCATACACCAGCGCCCCCGTGCCTATGGCCACATACAGTACTGCATAGACAAGCAGTCACTGTAGAACAAATTATCTGAGTTTCCATTGTTTCCTTTGGGGAAACTTGCTTTGATATATGACTGATTTGGATTACAAGCATTCTCCTGGAACGGATTATGCTTGTAATCCAAGGTTCCACTGTATTGTGTAAACTAAGCCATTGCTATCTATAGAAACTAGAGAGTACATAGCAGCATGGCATTTGTACATTTTCATAGCTAAAAAGTGCTTGAAAGGGCACTTATCCTTTAGAAATAATTTTTGGGCTTTCATAGGGATCCAAATGATCTGGGCTGGTAGGAAACATATTTTCTATTATTCTCTATCATGATCTCATGACCAATCATATTTCTTAAAGATCTCATTTTATCATTCAGGGCTTTTGTACAAGCTGCCCCCCAGCCACCTGTTGAACTGTATTGAAGCTCAAGGTTGACTGGCGTTTATACAGCTGTGTTTTCCCCCTTTTACATCAGGCAGTCAAATTTAAATATCCTTTTAGCTCTCAGCAATTAATATAGGGATTTTTTTTCTAGTTTGAAGCATAAATAATAGTGTATAGCACCTGACCATATTTTTTTCCAATTGTTTTCCATCATGTTTTTTGTTTCTTGATTAGCATTGATTGGAATGCATAAACATGGCCACACTGTATGTTTCCTACACTGAAGTGGAGTACACACGAACTGTTTATTTGTACTAGTTCATAAACATTAGTGGAAGCAATACAGCTTATGCAATGATTTGCAACAGGATAAATGATCTCACCAAGGACAACTAAAGCGTTATAGTGACCCCTAGTGGTCCTTCTCTCATTGTATTAGATCAGGCTTTTTTTCCTCCTCTATGGCTGGGTTCACAATCACCTGTCAGGGTGGTTTTAGCTCAATTGCTTTAGATCAGTGGTTCTCAACTCCGGTCCTCGGGACCCACTAACAGGCCAGGTTTGCAGGATAACTGAAATGCATCACAGGGGATATCATTTGCTGCTCAGTGATTGCAGTATTCTAGTCTGCATCTCCCCAAGGCAATACTTAAAATCTGGCCTGTTAGTGGGTCCCGAGGACCGGAGTTGAGAACCACTGCTTTAGATAAAGTCTAAACTAAAATATAAAAAAAAAAAGTTTACTTTTTATTGTGTGGATGAACCTAGTGAAATGCGAAAAGACATTTTTGTGTAGCATTCAATTTTTCAGGTGTAAAAGATATAAATAGGCAACTGGGTTGGAAAAGGTAATAGCAACCCTTCGCTTTTGTCTGACATCTATTTTTTTTGTGAAAATTGTGTGCTTTTTTTTTACAGATTTTTTTCTCCTTTTCTTTTTTAAAGAGTAACTCCACTTTTGTTGAGAACAAAAACATTCCCCTCTGGGTGATCTATGTACATTGCAAGGATTTTAACAAACTTTGTTGCAGATTCCTACCTTTTGCTATTCTGAAGAAATCCCGGTGTGTTTGAATGTGTCCTTGTGGTAAGTGAATCAAATGAGAGTGGTTTCATAATTATCAATCAGCTGTGCACCTGCAGGGCACTAATGAGGAAATCTGCTGGGCCTGCATTATTTCCTATTGGGAATAGCTCACCAAAAATGACATTTTAGTTGCAGGGGAAGCCTGAAATCTGACTTGTATCTTAGGCAGACTTCTGGGAAAATTGGTGAGCCAATCACTCAAGCAGGAAATTATGTTTCTGGGGAGTGGTTAGTTCACACTCTGTGTAAAAAACATCTTAACCACTTCACCCCTGGTAAATAGGCAGTGGTTACTTTTGAGTGGCTGTACCGGGATATAGCCTGCAGCTGCAGGCTATATCCCGGTACTGTTTTTTAGAGCGGACGGTTGGCTATTCAGGGATAATGACTCTGAATGAATCTGGCTCAGGAGCCACTCGATCGTTATCCCTGGGGGCAGGAGGGGACATCCCCCCTCCCGCCGCCTTCCACCACTCTTCTCTGGCCTCCTGTCCCACCAGGAGACCAGAGCTACGATCCGGCGCGTCCGCCGGCTCAGAGGAGACCTGAAGGAACCTGGAATCGGCTCCGATCGGGTCTCCTTTGGCAAACTCTGGAAAGCGACGTCATAACGTCGCTTCCGGTTTACTCGACGGCTAACGGCGGCAGTTTTAAAAAAAATTGCAGTATTCAGAATCGCCGTTTTTGGTGATCTGAATACTATGAAGTGCAAAGGAGGGATGGGGGGGTCTTTTGGACCCCCCCATAAAGAGTACCTGTAACCATATATTACTATCACAAGGGATGTTTACATTCCTTGTGATAGCAATAAAAGTGATCAGATTTTTTTTTTTTAAAGGAACAGTGTTAAAAATAAATAAATAATAATAAAAAAAATTTAAAGCGCCACTGTCCCCATGAGCTCGCGCAGCAAAGAAAACGCATACGTAAGTCGCGCCCGCACATGAAAACGGTGTTAAAACCACACATAGTACACGCCCGCGCTGAATGCATACGCAAAAGAAACGACGCGCTCGAGTACCCCTGTCACCGCGAAATTTAAAAAAAATAATAATAAATAAATAAAAATTGTGACAAGGAAATTTTTTTTTTTTAGACTAGTGAAAATAACGATAGTGTTCCTTACATTTGTAGGGAACACTATCATTATATACCAATGTCCATGAGAAATACCCCCCCAGGTTTTCTGGGGGGGTAGGGAGGAAACGTGAAGTATCATAAGTCT
>BLSH010449518.1:169711-182583 GCA_018402905.1 Glandirana rugosa | reverse complement strand
TGTTTGAATGTGTGCTTTTTTAATATTATGTTGTAATGCTTTGTTAGAATGACTGTTAATTATCTTTCTGTAATTTTGCAGCTAATAATGTCACGTGGGTGTTTAGTCATTTTATGAAACGTGTGGGCAGTTATGCACGGTGAAAGTAAAGGTGTTAGGTTTAGTCCAATTTTAGATTGTAAGCTCCTATGAACAGGGCCCTTCAAACCCAGTTGCTAACTGTTTTGCTAAATGTGTATATACTGTAAATACTTTAATGCCAGTAAATATGTACATACTTGTGTTTCTGCTGGCAAAATAAAATGAAATTGATTTGGCTTGTTGTTGTTCTCTTTTGTAACTTACTTTTTTAATTTGTTTTGGGAGGTGGTGGTTTTGGGGAAGTGGATTACCTTCCTTAGGGCTGGTTCACACTGCTGCGGTGTCCGAGATCGGATGTGATTCACACTGCAGTGCAAATCACATGCGATCTGTGCTATGCAAATTCAGCCATACAGATATTCGCATTGCATCCTGACCAAACTCGCACAGGACCTTTTTTTGTTACGCAGCAGAATCAGATTACATGGATGTTCACATCCATGCAATCTGATTCCTGTCCGAATTTGCAGTTTGCAGTGTGATCTGCAAACTGATTTGGGGGTGTCATTAGCTTCCTATTGACACACCCAGCAGTTTGCATATGGCAGTGTAAACTGTCTAAGTTGGGTGCGATGCGGGAACCCACAGTGCATTCGCAGGGTTCTCGCATTGCACTAGTGTGAACCAGCACTGATAAGTCATCTTCTTATTTACTATTTGCATAGTCCTTACAGATGTACATCAGCAGGAATTGTAATGTGGCTGTAAACAGGAAGTGCTGTGTGCACATGGGTTGTAAGCAATTGTGTGGTGACGCCAAATAAATCAATGAACCGCACCCACACCACATATAGCTCTCACATCCTCCCCTACATTGATCAAAAATGTAATTTCAACTTGCTTGCGGTTATAATCGATTGTTCTCCCAATCCATACCAAGCCCTTTGGCACAGGGATGGATTTTAAGGGGCAGCCCACTCCAAGTTTTTTTACAGAACAGCAGGGTATCCCCTCCAAAATCCAGACCCTTTCTGAGCATGCAGCCTGGAGGTCAGGATGGGGCGACAAGTGAGGGCCCGCCCCCCTCCTATACCAAACTAGGCCACATGCCTCTAACATGAGGAGGTGTGTGCTTTGGGATGGGGGGCTCTGCGCCACCCCCACCCCAAAGCACCTTGTACCTATGTTGATGGGGACAAGGGCCTCTTCCCGACAACCGTGGTTGTTTGGGTCTGCGGTTGGGGGGCTGATCGGAATGTGGAAGCCCCCATTAACAAGGGGGTCAGCAGATTCTGCCCCCCTCCCCCATGTGAATGGGTATTGGGTACATTATACCCATTCACCTAAAAAGTGTAAAAATGTTTTTAAAAATGGAGACTTTTTTGTCCAATCTTTTATGTTAAAAAAGTGTCTTGCAATGTACATCCATGGTCAGGGATAGTCCCCCGGTTCGAGTCAAAAGTATGTTCGACTCGAACATCGGGGGGGTTGCCAAATTCTGAACATTATGGGGCACTCATGGGAAATTTGAGCAGCCCATAATGCAGTGAAATTGTGGGGGAATGCCGCTGATTGGCCAAAGCATGCACATGACCTGCGTGCTTTGGCCAATCACAGCATGTTCTACTGTGAGAGCCATGATTGGCCAAAGGCAGGATGCCTTTGGCCAATCATTGCTCAGTGGGTTTGAGTCCATGCCCACACTACATAAGGCCACTTACACAGCGGCCGAATATAGTGAAAACATTTGTGGTGATAGCAAAAGGTTAGGGAGTGGCATACAGTATAGGAATATATATATATGTATAGTATGGTATATATAATACACTACATTCAGTGTATTTATTTATTTCAGGTACTTATATAGCGCTGTCAATTTATGCAGCGCTTTACATATATATTGTACATTCACATCAGTCCCTACCCTCCAGGAGCTTACAATCTATGGTCCCTAACTCACATTCATGCATATATTAGGGCCAATTTAAACAGGATCTAATTTACCTACCTGCATGTCTTTGGAGTGTGGGAGGAAACTGGAGTACCCACAGGAATCCTGCGCAGACACAGGTAGAGCATGCAAACTCCAGGCAGGTAGTGTTGTGGTTGGGATTTGAACCAATGACCCTTTTGCTCCCAGGCAAAAGTGCTAACCACTTCACCATTGTGTAGATTATATATACAGTGCATGCACGCTCGGATAAGGATTTAGCATAGATTTTAAGAGGAACTCCACGCCAAAATTAAGCACAAATTTTGGGTAGGAGCCCCCGCAAAGTCCGTACCAGGCCCTTCAGGTCTGGTATGCATTTTAAGGGGAATTCCATGCCAAATTTTTTGGAAAAATGGCGTTGGGATCCCCCCAAAATCCAAACTAGACCCCAAAGCACCCTCCCGATGTTGAGGGCATGTGGCCTGATAAGTTTCAGAGGGGGCATACTCACTCGTTCCCACCCCCCTGCCATACCAGGGATGCGTGCTCGGATAAGGACCTGGTTTGGATTTTTGGGGGACCCAACACCATCTTTTATAAATTTGGCGTGGGGTTCCCCTTAAAATCCCTACCAGACCCGAAGGACCTGGCATGGACTGGGGGGGACCCCAAACACAATGCTTTTTCAATGATCTTTATCTATATTGCAGGGAACCAGCAATACATTCCATTTTAAATGACAATTTTTCATGTCATTTTGCGGTGGCACTGTTCTAAACATCACAGAGATCCATACTAAGAGGACCCCCCCCCCCAGTATGATATTTAACCACTTGCCAACCGCCGCCGCAGCGTGACAGTGGCAAAGTGGTTCGTTATCGCAAACCATCGTCACCTGACGGCGGCTGCAATAACTAGCATTGTGGGAGCGCTCGTGCACTCACTGTGTTCTGGGGGGGCCTGGGAGTGGATAGGGTGGACACGATAGCCGCCGGCTACCTGCAATGGCTCCCCCACAGTGAAAGAACGGAGGTCCATGTATGTAAACATGGATCTCAGCTCTGACAGAGGGGGAAGGGCGATGATCACAGGCTTCCTGTATATGGAAGCTGTGATCACTCTGCTCCCCCTGCCAGCCCAGCCCCCATAGAGTTAGAACACCCCTAGGGAACACAGTTAACCCTTAGAGCATCCCCTCCAGGTTAACCCCGTCACTGCCAATGGCATTTATACAGTAATCAGTGCATTTTTATAGCACTGATCGCTGTATAAATGCCAATGGTCCCAAAAAAGCGTCAAAATGGTCCGACATGTCCATCGCAATATTGCAGTACCGCTAAAAATCGTAGATCACCGCCATTACTAGTAAAAATAAAACAAAAATAAAAACCTTAGAAATGAATTCTCATCATCTGTAAATGCGGCAACTTTTGCGCAAACCACAGCTCGGCAGTATCAGATATATGTCCAGAGGTATCTCGGGCCACTCTCCACTGGTTGTGGTGGTAAAACAAAGAGAAAACCAAAAGCGGAGGGAATGGAAGTTAAAGCCATTATGCCTAGAAATAATAAGGGACCCGGAAGAAATATTAGAGCAGATCAGGGAATATATATGTAGAAGTTAAGGTTCTGCAACGTTGAGCATAGTGTGGGACTCACTTAAAGCTTATTTGAGGGGGATAAAGATACAGAAAGTGGCCGAAATAAAGAAGCAGTCCAGGGAAAAAGAAAGGGTAACTATGCATAGGGTCTTAGAGGCGGAGAAACATTATATAGAGGATCCAACTGAGGTAAAAAGGTCCGACTTGGTGGAGGAAGAGGAAAAATATAAACACATACTCTTAACAAAGGCAGAAAATAAGAGGATGTTCCGGCAAAAATACTTTTTTAAAGACGGAGAGAGCATAGGGCATCTGTTGGCCATATTGGCAAACGCAGTGGCCCTACAACTACAATAACTTCAATAAAAACAAATGAGGGAAGAATTACAATGCATAATCAAGAAATTAGAATGGAATTTAAAACGTTTTTTGAGTCACTTTATAGTCCCCGGGAGCAGGACGTAGAAGGGGAGATGTGGGATTTCTTTCAGAGAGTTGAGATCCCGTGCCTCACAGATGATGACAGGGAGAGATTGGAAACCCCAATAACAGAACAGGAGCTGTGGTAGACCATCAAACTAATGCCAAACCAGAAAGCACCGGGACCAGATGGTCTGCTGTCAGAAATGTATAAAAAATATGGAGAAGCTCTGACCCCAATGCTTTTGAAGGTATTTAATAATGCCAAGACAGAAGGTAAATTACCAGATTCCATGCTAGATTCTACAATGATAGTCCTCCCCAAAGAAGGGAAGGATCAGTTGTGCCCATCCTCCTACAGACCAATATCCCTACTAAGTGCGGATGTTAAGATTTTGGCGGGGTTTTGGCCTCTAGATTGGGGGAGTAATAGCGAGATATGTACATCCCGATCTGTCAGGATTCATGCCAGGGTGTGCCACTAATACCAATATAAGGCAGGCATATATAAACATGCAGATTCCAACATCTAAGAGAGCCATTCTGGCGCTGGATATAACCAAAGCGTTTGACACTTTGGAGTGGCACTACCTATGGCAGGTGTTGGCCAGCTTTGGTTTTGGTCCAGAATTTGTAGGGTGGCTGAGATTGCTATACAGAAAACCGATAGCAAAAGTAAAAATAAATATTGAACTTTCGGAGTCTTTTCCTTTAGCGCGGGGAACAAGGCAGGGGTGTCCTTTATCACCCCTGCTTTTTTTCTCTAGAGATAGAACCACTTGCCATAGTCATTAGGGCCTCAACGAAGAATAGGGGATTTCAGAGAACATCGGGGGAAGAAAAAATAGCGTTATACGCAGATGGTCTTTTGAAGTTCCTGGGAGATATGCAGTCTCCCCTGGAAGCAGTATTAGACATGACATCGGAATACGGGAGCCAATTGATACAGGTAGACCCGGGGTCAACATGGACTACCTGAAGTTTCAGACGGTGGATACAATCAAATACCTAGGAGTGTGTATAACTAAGAATCCAAACCAATACATCAAAGACAATCTAGCAAGGCTCATTGAAAAATGTAAAGATAAGGGCAGGGTGTGGAGTCACCTACCGCTGTCAATAGCAGGCAGATGTAATTTGATTAAGATGACATGGCTCCCCCAGCTCCTGTACGTTTTGCAGAATGCGCCTGTGTGGATACCCAAGGGCTGGTTCCAAAGGGTGGAAACGGTATTCAGGGAGCTAATATGGAAAGGGAAGCAGGCCAGGATAGGGCTGCGAGTGTTGCAGCGTCCCGAATGCAAAGGAGGTCTTGCAGTACCCCACCCGTGGTGCTACTTTTTGGCAGCACAATTAGTGCATTTGAGAGGGTGCAACACCGCAGAGGGTGGGGATATAAATGTGAGGCTGATGCTTATGGAAACAAAATATAGGTCGGGAATAGAGGCCCCGGAGGCAGGAAATTTCCCATTTGAACCCCCACCTTTAAATTGGTTAAAAAATTATGGGAAACGGTTGAAAAACGAATGGGCTATCAAGGGTTTGCAGAGTTTTCACCAATATGGGATAACATTAAATTACAAGAACTAGCAAGGGTAGAAAGGAATAAAAAATGGGAAAGACAAGGAGTGGTACGGCTAATTCAACTCTACAAAGAAACAACCCTTAAGTAATTTCAAGAGATAAGTGAAGAATATGGATTAACAAGAAAATCCTTTTACGTATATTTACAAATAAGACATGCCCTAGATAGACAGTTCAATAAAAAGCCACTGAAATGGTGTGAGTTAACCGTTATGCATAAACTGATAAACACAAGCCAGACTAAGGGGATAATAGCAGGGGTATATGGGCCGTAAGTGAAGTAGTAGTAAAGGGTAAAGAAGAACTAGTATGTATGAATAAATGGGATAGAGATGTGGGAGGAATAATGGATTAACAATGGGTGAGAATCCTGGAAGTGGTACCGAGAGTGCCATTGTCCTCATCTCAGAGAGTTTCACATCTGATGTTACTTCACAGGGCATATTATACACCGCAAAATTTGTTCAGATATGGATGTAGGCTGGATTCAAAGTGCCCTCGGTGTGGGTACAAAAACGGCAATCTAATCCACATGTGTGGAGATGCCCTAAATGATATAGATATTGGACAGAAATTATAGATACAATAAATTAGATCATTGAAACTGCCCTGAGAGTAACCCCGACAATGTGTATATTAGGATGCAGAGAAAGAGATGTGGTGTCAGCAAGGAGACAAATACCGATAATCAGAAGTCTATTTACAGCAAGGAAACTGATAGCGAAAAATTGGGTAGCAGTAAACCCCCCAACGAAGTCGGGATGGCTTAAGGAAATGGAGAAGACGGTGGGAAACGAAGAGCATGTATATATGAAAAGAGGAAACAGAGAGGAGCATAGCAAAATTTGGGGATCCTGGCTGAATAGAACTAGCGAAAGAGGAAGAAACGGAAACAACAGGATGAACTAGAAAGGGCGGTAAGAACTAAGGTAGAAGGTTCTGGGAAACTAAGATATAAAAGCTTAGGAAGAATAGCTGAGCGTAAGAGAGTAGGAAGGAGCCCCCCCGTACAGATTCCCCTCCCCTAACTACAGTAAAAATTACCAATAATAAAGCTCCTCCCAGTACAGATCCCCCCCCCCCCAGAACAGATCTCTCCCCAGTACATATTTCTCCCCAGTACACATTCCTCCCCCCAGTTCAGCTCCCTTAGTACAGGTCACCCCCTCTTAATACAGCTTTCCCCCAGTATAGTTCCCCCTGCTTAGTATATATCTACTGCCTACATGAACACACAATCGCCCATCAAACCAAGAAGTTTAGAGTGAAAGGAAGTCCTCCATGTGACTGAAGCCAAGGAGGATATAAGGAAATCTTCCCTCGCTCTGAACTGCAGCTGCCTGTGTGGCCACAAGAGCAGCGGCTGCAGTGCGGGCTGTCAGCTCTGGCAGAAAGCAACAGCTACACCACAGATACTTTGGGGAGGTTTAAACCCCTTTATTTCCCCTATTTATCTACACTAATGACACATACCTGACACCACTCACAGGCCGACTGGGAGATTCCTTGTCATTGTAAAACTATAGCTATTGGCATATTTGCTTAATGACATCACCAGCACCCTCCCCCCTCTTGTTTACACAATGAATCTCCAGCCTGGTGGTTGAATTAGGCCAGGGATGAGTCACTGGTTGCTTGGACGCCCTTGACCACCGGCTTCATAGCAACTAAGGAGCCATTTGTAGGAGGATGTCTCATTCATGGCAGCTTCCAAGCACATATGTGCCCCACTCTGAGCCCTAATCTCTCTCTGTCTCTATCTTAATCACCACCAGTTTGCTTATCTGTTGACTGCTGGTTATTATTATGCAAATTCTTAAAGTGGAGGAAATAATAACTTCCTGAATCTGACACACGTGAAATCTCCCCAAAAAAATGCGTCAAAGCTTTTCTGAATTACCCAGAGTCCATTTTATGTGGGTGGTGCCACCAAGAAAGTGTCTTAATAGCTTTATGGAATTCACTCTTTATTCTTTGCAATTTCCAGTAGTCACAGCGCCTTTAAATGTATCGTATTGTCTGTCTTATATACCGGGGGGAAAAAAAATGAAGTGATTAATATATTGTATATATGTTCACGTCATGAAGCTGGTCAGTGCATACCTTTGTCCATAATGTAATCTACTTTAATTCTTTACTATAATCATAAACACAAGCTGGCTAAACTGATTAATGGAGCCGTAAACAGCACAGCAGCCTGCATTTCTTCTTTGGCTGTGTACTTGTTTTTAATAAAGGTTTTCCAGGAAACAGAAAAGACTGAGGAAATCCCACTTGTGTTTCCTGCACAGTAGGTTAATGTTCTCGTAAACACTCTCCATTGGCAGCCCCTCCTCTACAGTAGTTCAGGGAGGGCAGTGCCTTAGCAGCACAAAGCAGCCCCAGTAAAACAATTCTACCATACAAATATATATTCTGCAGCATGTAGACACACTTGCTGAGTATAGACCTGCTCTAAATATTGTAATATCATTCAGAGTCAACAACAACTTAAACTGGAAGTTTACTCAAAAATTAAGTCTTGCTAGATCACCTCAGGCTGGCTCCTTTTGCAGGTATAGCATATGGTATATGTAAAACATTAAAAATAAGTGCTTATTAACCACTTCAGCCCCGGAAGGATTTCCAGCTTTAGGACCGGAGCCCTTTTTGCGATTCGGCGCTGCGTCGCTTTAACTGACAATTGCGCGGTCGTGCGACGTTGTACCCAAACGAAATTTGCGTCCTTTTTTTCCCACAAACAGAGCTTTCTTTTGGTGGTATTTGATCCCCTCTGCGTCATTTCTGATCGCCGCTATAAACAAAAGAAGAGCGACAATTTTGCAAAAAAACCCAAATTTCTTACTTTTTGCTAGAATACAAATCCAAAAAAAAAATATAAAAAAACATTTTTTTTTCACCGTTTTTGGCCGATTTATATTCTTCCTCATATTTGCGATAAAAAAATTGCAATCAGCGTTTATTGATTGGTTTGCGCAAAAGTGGTCGCGTTTACGAATGATGAGAATTCATTTTTGGGGTTTTTAATTTTTTTTTATTTTTTACTAAAAATGGCGGCAATCTGCGATTTTTAGCGGTACTGCGATATTTCAGCGGACATGTCGGACCATTTTGACACTTTTTTGGGACCATTGGCATTTATACAGCGATCAGTGCTATAAAAATGCACTGATTACTGTGTAAATGCCATTGGCAGTGAAGGGGTTAACCTGCAGAGGGCGCGCTAAGGGTTAACTATGTTCCCTGGGCGTGTTCTAACTGTATGCCCTAACAGGGGAAGGGAAGTGGTCACAGCCTTCACGTAAAGGAAGGCTGTGATCACAGCCCTTCCCCCTCACACAGAGCGGAGGTCCGTGTTTACATACACGGACCTCCGCTCACTCGCTCCGGGGGGGCCATCGCGGGTAGCCGGCGGCAATCGAAGCCGCCGCACCCGCTCCCTGGCCCTCCCCGAACACAGAGAGCGAGCTCACAGTGCGCGTTATCGCAGCCGCCGTCGTATGACGGCGATTTGCGATAACGAGCCACTTTGCCGCCGTCAACCTGCGGTTGGCGGTCGGCAAGTGATTAAGTTTAAAATCCAGTAATACACCGTCTCACCCTGCTCTGCACATGATGAGTTGCTCTCCATTTTTAGGCACTGCCGAATTTGTAGAGGCCAATCCGTTGACTGCCTTAAAGCAGAATTAAACCCTCCTATTCTTTAAGGTCAAGGAAGCTGCTTCTGTTTGATCTGCAACTGCCATGGTGCTACACGTGTGATCAGTTATGACACCAGCCTTTTGATGGTTTGACAGCTTGGTTGAGGACACAAGGAAATGTGACAGTTAGCAATCCGGGCATTCCAGGAATGTAACAATGGTTTGAAACCGTTAAACCAATATCACTTGTAGTATGTTTCCCCTTAAAATATGTGGTAAAATACCGCTCAGTGTTTTTCAAAAAGTTATTTAGCATTCACAAAAAAATGCTATTAAAATTTTATGAAGTCTTTAGGTATTTTGTAGAGAAAACAAATAATTTAATGCCTGACACTAGCCAGTGTATTTATTTACATTAATAAATAGGTGTTAAGGAGCGGGCGGCTGTCAGTAAAAAAGAGTCTTCCCCGCTGACAGCTGAATGTAAAAAAATTGCAGACAATAACAAAATCAGAAAATAAATGGTGTGGGGTTCCTCCCCCCAATGTATACAAGGCCCTTGGGGTCTTGTATTGATTATGAGGGGAACCCCACGCCAAAAATTATTTAAAAAATGTGTGGGGTCCCCCCAAAATCCATACCAGACCCTTATACAAGCATGCAGCCTAGCAGGTCAGGAAAGGGAGGGGATGAGCGAGTGCCCCCCTCCTAAACTATACCAGACCACATGCCCTCAACATGGGGGGGTGCTCCCAGTACAAATCCCCCCTGGGCAGGCAAGGGGTTTGCTGGGTCGTTGAAGTCACAAGGGGGTGGGATAACCCGGTGACATCATCTGGTGACCCCGCTCCTTAGTTATTTAAATTTAGATTTAGAACAGTCAGATAGTTGGAGCTGGCAGATGGCAGGAGCCTTTGGCGCAAGCGGGCAGGGCATCATGATTGACAATGGATTTACACTGGGGGACTTTTTATTTATTATTTTTATTTTTTTAAATTGCAGGATATTGTTTTTTTTAGCAAAAAAAAAAAAATTCAGTCCAGTAATAGATACTGGGCTGCATAAGCAGTTACTATGGTAGCAACGGGCTGTACTCAGGTGGCGTTATCAAAAGTGTAATTTTATTATTTAAAAAAAAATCAGGAGTCTTGGTCCTGTGAAAAGTGCAAACTTTGCACTGTGATAGAAATAATAATGAGCTTGCTTGGATGGTATCAAAGTATGCGGTAGACAGACAGGTGCACAACAAGAAAAACAACAAAAACATGTATATTAAAATGACATCCGGGCGCCTATTGCGGAAATTGGATGGCAAGTGAACTGAGTGGACAGGTACAAGAGCCTAACTGCAGTAGTGGGAATGCCCTGATAGTCCTAGGATCTGACGTGTTGGTACCCAGGGAGAGAACTGATGACAATGGAGATCCCGGTGCAGACTCTATCGTGAGTGATTCCCACACAGCGGATGTGGCTCCTTATTGTTGTAGAATGGTGCTGATTTTATATATGAACTGGCATCACTGATATAAATGGAACTCAGTGCAACTGATGTTGTACCCTGTGCTCTATTGGTATAAGTGTTCCACCTTTCATGCACTATGCTGGTTATGTCACAGTAACTGGAACCCGGTCGGGCCTGACAGTCACTGTCTCACCTGGTACAGAGCTAGTTACTCATGTGAGTATAACAGCGTAAGGATCACCACCACTTTTGAGCAATGATAGGTAATGAAATGTTGCACGAGTGTTGTCTCTGCAGCACCGGTGTTGGCTTTCAGTTTATCAAAAAGAGCCCGATCCTAAGCCACAGTCTGTTATATTCTAAGGCCACACATTGTATGTCACCAATCCTTGGAAGTCCTAATGCCGAATGACATAGTTCCATCCACTTTCGTGTTCTCTTAATGAGAGTAATAGACACTACAGCCTGCGTGTCCTTAGTGGTCACTTATCCAGGGAAAGGCGTAGGTACGGCCGGGACGGCTTGCTGGCAGTGTCCTGTCACGTCCTCCACACCTCGCTCCCTCATGTCCGCCCCCTCCTCACCAGAGCAGAGACTTTCACATCTGCGTTACGCGACGCCCGTGACGTCAACCCGTTTCACTAGATGATTGGCATAGCTTTGTCTTATTGTTTTTTTTACATTTAAATGTTAGCATGGACCCTCTCTCGCTCCTTAAAAGCTAGTACACATTCTACAAATACCGCATGCCTAGACCACGACTTAATTTCCGCATGCATTTAATTATTTATTTTCTTCTGTGAATGGATTTTAAGACCTTTTCATGTGGTATTTACTGAGCGTTTTCAGCCTACCCCCTAAATACCACAAAATAGTTTAGTGAATTGACAGTTCCAGGGTCGCATGCAATATTTAGGCAGAATGTGTCCTGATACCTAAATATCTCATTCAAGTTCATTCTATGAATGGAGCCCACTATTTTTTATCAAGCTGTTATGGGTAAAGCTCCCCTTTAAGATGTGGGCTTGTATTTCATATTTTATTCACCTATATTCCTATTTGGTGTGAGATCACTAGAGTGGGCCTGCCTTTTCTGTCTTTGTATATTTTATTTGTATCATGGGCTCCAAATTCTATAATAATCACAGTGTTTACTTTACATTTTACCATGAAACTTTTACTTTTCATCTGGCTGGGTTCTTTTTATACTCAACACCATACAGTGTCTTATTCGACATCTAATACACCTGTCATGGTATTTCTTCATGTTTTTCAAATGTGTTCATGGAATCCAGAAGTCTGGAAAGCATGACCAATTTGTGGTAGGATGATCTTCGGGCTTGGGTCAACCCTGAGTTTGTAGATTCCTTAGGTGAACTAAATGACCAAATTTGCTCTCCAACCCAAACCTCCTACTGGTATAGTCATTTATTTAGTTGGGGTATTAGTACCACCACTAAATGACAGCTTTCAGTCACCTGCTGGCATGTTCCAAAATATACTGTAAACAAGCCAGCTGGCATCCTGGGTGATCTCATTGACCAAGCGTGGTCTTGACCATATTTGGTCAATGATGTTAGTTAGCATCTCCAGCTGGTTTGTTGACATTCAGTAGCCAGCCGGGGAGCTGTCATTTGCAGTGGAAGTCTAACAAGATCATTATGGTGTGGGTTGTTATGACAACGGATGGTTGCTCATTGTGATTTACACCTTGTCAATATTTTTGCCCAAATATGGCCTGTGGTCATATTTGGGCTGTGATGTTACCACTAGAGTTGAGCAGACACCTGGATGTTCGGGTTCGGCCGAACTTCGCGAAAAAGTTTGGGTTCGGTACCAAACTTGACCCCGAACCCTGAATCCCATTGAAGTCAATGGGGACCCGAACTTTTCGGCACAAAAATGGCTGTAAAAAAGACCTGGCAAGTGCTAGAGGGCTGCAAAAGGAAGTAAAATGGGGGTAAGAGTAGGACAAGTGCCCTACAAAAAAATAGGGATAGGGAAACCAGGAACCTGGCCCTATAGGAGTAGGCGATGATTTTAGAACAATAATCTGTCCCTTACAGCAACAGCAGGAACCTGACCCTATAGGAGTAGGCAATGATTTTAGAACAATAAACGGATGAGGATATCCCAGTCCAAGGACGACA
>BLSH010449518.1:153164-168184 GCA_018402905.1 Glandirana rugosa | reverse complement strand
CTAAAGGTGAAGCATGGCACAGTGCTGATTATAGAGCCTGAGTTAAACAGTGCCTTAAAATATGTAAATTATCTGACTTTTATAGCAATATTTGCTAATGATTTTTATTTTATTTTGCAGGCCATAAGGAAAAAAAGTAGCTCAAAAGTTCCAGTTACAACCAGAAAATGTTTTCATTAGGTCAAATATTATCGTTTCAGGTGGCTGTTCTTTAATACATGTACTGTCCAGTTAAATATACTGTATTTTTCCCCGAACACAATGTTACTTTGTAATTAATCTTCAGAACTGCTGAAAATTGCCCTCACTCTCCATTTACTTAATTAGGTTTCCTGGTAATGACTTTCCTGAAATCTTTACCGACCCATGCTAAACCTTCCAGCTTCACATTAATAATTCTGAAACTTACAAATGGCAAAAAATGTAGTCAAATAACAACTTCAGAAATAAAATTATCAGAAATTGTTTATTTTAAATGAGAGAGTGACGATCAAACCTAAAATATGCAATAAAGCTTTCCAAGATTTCATGATTCACAATCAATGCTACTTAAAGGGGTTGTAAAGGTTTGTTCTTTTTTTTCAAAAAAATAACAAACATGTCATACTTAACTCCTCCGTGCAAGGGTTTTGCACAGAGTGGCCCCGATCCTCTTCTTCTGGGGTCCCCCAGTAGCGCTCCTGGCTCCTCCTCTTCTCGAGTGCCCCCTCAGGGAAGCGCTTTCCCTGGGGGCACTCGTGCAGGTGCGCTCCTGAGTCCATTGACACAGACAGTTGGACTCGGCTCGCGTGTCACTGGATTTAAATTGACAGCAGCGGGAGCCAATCTACCCAATGAGGACCTGAGACATCGGCTGGAGCTGCTGTGCTCGTCCCTGTTGATAGAATGCATTTAGGTGAAAAACCTTGAGGGTTTACAATCCCTTTAAGCTACCTAAAGTGATTGTAAATGCTCTTTTGTTTTTTTGTTTTTTTAATAACAAACAGGCTTATACTTACCTGCTCTGTGCAATGGAATTGCACAAAGCATCCCTGATCCTCCTCTTCTTGGGTCCCTCGCCGGTGCTCCTGGTTCTTCCCTTCCACCGAGTGCCCCCATAGAAAGAGGCTTTCTATAGAGGCACTCCTGAAGGCTTGCTCCCAAGTCTCTGCATCTATTCCCACAGACAGCGGTACTCGCCCCTGCTCACTCTTCAATGGCTTTGATTGTCAGCAGTGGTAGCCAATGGCTCTAGGTGCGTCAGCGAAGTCTGTAAGACCAGGAACTAAGGTGAGAGAAAAAGCCGCAGATGGGCACAGCGCTGGATCGAATTATGGCTCGGGTAAGTAAAAGAGGGGTTGAAGGGGGGATACTGCTGCCTAAACATTTTTCACCTTAACTAAAGGCATTTTTTTTGGATAGAGTAGAGATAGATTATAACACTTTTATTGCTGTCTATACCCCCATTAAGGAGATTCACCCTCTGTATTTGACCTGTTTATCATTATCATTGAAAGTGAAAGTAAAAGAAAATCCCAAAATAGTGAATTGTGGGTTGTTCCTATAAAAGTAAGTGAGGACACTAGTTCTGGTGACCTGGGGGTGCTCAAGGAATTCCTTTAACCACTTGACCACTTGGCACTTAAACCCCATTAACTACTTGACCACTGGGCACTTAAACCCCCTTCCTAACCAGACCAATTTTCAGCTTTCAGCACTCTCACATTTTGAATGACAATTACTCAGAATTGCAACATTGTACCCATATGAAATTGTTGTCCTCTTCTTCACACAAATAGAGCTTTCTTTTAGTGGTATTTAATCACTGCTGGGTTTTTTATTTTTTGCGCTATAAATGAAAAAAGCCCGCAAATTTTGTAAAAAATTGCATTTTTCTTAATTTCTGTTATAAAGTTTTGCTAATTAATATTTTTTCTTCATACATTTTTGCTAAAATTTATACTGCTACATATTTTTGGTAAAAATAATCCAAATAAGTGTATATTATTTGGTATTTGAGAAAGTTATAGAGTCCACAAGCTATGGTGGCAATCATTGAAAATTGATCACACCTGATCACACCTGATGTACTGGCGGCCTATCTAATTTCTTGACCCTAAAAAGCCAGGAAAGTACAAATACCCCCCAAATGACCCCTTTTTGGAAAGTAGACATTCCAAGGTATTTAGTAAGAGGCATGGTTAGTTTTTTGAAGTAGTAATTTTTTTCCCACAATTCTTTGCAAAATTAAGATTTTTTTTTCCACAAAATGGTCATGTTAACAGGTTATTTCTCTCACATGGCAGGGTGCATACCACAAATTACACCCCAAAATACATTCTGCTACTCCTTCTGAGTATGGCGATATATGTGAGACTTTTACACAACCTGGCCACATAGCCTGGCCCAACATTGAAGTAGCACCTTAAGGCGTTTTTGGAGCATAAATTACACATCTCATTACTCAACCACCTATTACATTTTTGAAGGCCCTGGAGCACCAGAACAATGGAAACGCCCACAAAATGACCCCGTTTTGGAAAGCTAACACCCCAACATATAATCTATGAGGCATAATGAGTCTTTTGAACGGTCCATTTTTTTCCAGAAGTTTTTGGAAAATGTGGAAAAAAAATGAAACCGCATTTTTTTACACAAAGTTGTCCATTTATAAGATATTTCCAACACATAGCATGTAAATAGCAAAAATGACACCCCAAAATGAATTCTGCTACTCCTTCTGAGTATGGCGATACCAAATGTGTGAGACTTTTACATAGCCTGGCCACATAGCCTGGCCCAACATTGAAGTAGCACCTTCAGGCGTTCTAGGAGCATAAATTCCACATCTCATTACTCAACCACCTATTACATTTTTGAAGGCCCTGGAGCAGCAGAACAATGGAAACGCCCACAAAATGACCCAATTTTGGAAAGCTAACACCCCAACGTATAATCTATGAGGCATAATGAGTCTTTTGAATGGTTCATTTTTTTCCAGTTTTTGAAAAATGTGGAGAAAAAAATGAAAACACATTTTTTTTACACAAAGTTGTCCATTTATAAGATATTTCCAACACATAGCACGTACATCGCAAAAATGACACCCCAAAATGCATTCTGCTAATCCTGCTGAGTATGGCGATACCAAATATGTGAGACTTTTACACAGCCTGGCCACATAGCCTGGCCCAACATTGAAGTAGCACCTTCAGGCGTTCTAGGAGCATAAATTACACATCTCATTACACAACCACCTATTACACTTTTGAAGGCCTGGAGCACCAGAACAATGGAAACGCCCACAAAATGACCCCATTTTGGAAAGCTAACACCCCAACGTATAATCTATGAGGCATAATGAGTCTTTTGAATGGTTCATTTTTTTCCAGAAGTTTTTGGAAAATGTGCAAAAAAAATGAAAACGCATTTTTTTTATACAAAGTTGTCCATTTATAAGATATTTCCAACACATAGCAAAAATGACACCCCAAAATACATTCTGCTACTCCTTCTGAGTATGGCGATACCAAATTTGTGAGACTTTTACACAGCCTGGCCACATAGCCTGGCCCAACATTGAAGTAGCTCCTTCAGGCATTGTAGGAGCATAAATTACACATCTCATTACTCAACCACCTATTACACTGTTGAAGGCCCTGGAGCACCAGAACAATGGAAACACCCACAAAATGATACCATTTTGGAAAGCTAACATGCCAACGTATAATCTTTGAGGCATAATGAGTCTTTTGAACGGCTCATTTTTTTCCAGAAGTTTTTGGAAAATGTGGAAAAAAAATGAAAACGCATTTTTTTTCCACAAAGTTGTCCATTTATAAGATATTTTCAACACATAGCATGTACATAGCAAAAATGACAACCCAAAATACATTCTGCTACTCCTCCTGAGTATGGCGATACCACATTTGTGAGATTTTTACACAGCCTGGCCACATACAGAGGCCCAACATCCAAGGAGTACCATCAGGTGTTCTAGGGATATACATTATGCATCTAATTTCCTGACAACCTATCACATTTTTGAAAGCTCTTTATATTTCTAAGCTATAGCATGTACATACCAAGAATTACACCCCAAAATACATTCTGCTGAGCAAAGGGTAAACAAAAGATTACCTGTGGGTTTAGTAGTGCCGTTGTACACAGGAGGACAGCCCTGATCCAGGCAGCAGGCAGGGACGTGGTTAGCAACAGCGAACAGAATTGTTCAGGCAGCAGGCAGGAATATTGTCCATAGTCCGTACAGGCAGGGGTACTGTCCATATACAGTCCAGGGTCAGTGCAGTTGGAGATATTGCCAGCAGTGCCAAAATATTGATCCTGGTAGTAGGCAGGAACAGGATCCATAGTACGGGTAGCAGGCCAGGAAAGAATGGGGACAGGGGTAGAGGCTTCTCCCACCCAAAACTCTTTGAAGCCTCCGAGTCTCCAGACCCTAATCCGGAAATGAGAAAACTAAAAATGTAGTTTTTTCATCCAGAAAAACAAATTCTGGAGCCCCCCACATATGTGAGACCCCTGTGTGTGAATCCCATTACTCCAACAGCAGGCTAGAAGATCAGTCCAGGAGGTAGGCAAAAAAACGTGGTCAACCAGTCTAGGGTCAGTTCCAGTGCAGGCAGAGGTATGTTAACATTAGGCAGAAGCGTGGTCGTATAACAGGCCATGGTCAGTTCCGGAGCAAGCAGAGGTATGTTTACGTTAGGCAGAAGAGTGGTCGTATAGCAGGCCAGGGTCAGTTCCGAAGCAGGCAGATGTATTTTTAGCGTGAGGCAGAAGCGTGGTCGTATAGCAGTCCAGGGTCAGTTCCGAAGAAGGCAGCGGTATGTGCAGTGCAGTGGCATAAGGGGTGTGGCTGTAAATGACAATTACGTTTACCATACTTCACTAATAATGTAGTGAAGTATGGTAACGTCGGAAACAGCCATCCTATACAGAGGCCTGGTTGACAAGGGCATTAGGGACAAAAATATACGGTGTCTCTTCTACCTCCTCTTTTGGAGCACACCTGGCATTTTTTCTGGCGTCTTTGGCCTGTTTCACAGAAGGGGAGTTTTTCAGGAAAGTGACGTTCTTGTAGACTGCTCACTGCAATATTTTCTGGTGGGCCTTCAGGGTACACTAGGGTGGTGATAACTTCTTCATGGTATTCTAGAAAGGATATGGGGTTCTCAGTTGTTTTTTGGTAAATAATATAACTGTTATACATGGCCAAACTGAAAAGGTATATGGAAACTTTTTTGTACCAGTGGCGGGATTTTCTTGTGGGAAGGTAGGGTTCGATCATCTGGTCATTGAAGTCGTCACCCCCCCATGAACAAATTATAATCATGAACACAAGCTGGCTTCCGGATTGTGCCTCCTCTCCACCTAGGGATTTCCACATAGGTGTCATTGTGTATTGAAGTCAGCATGTGGACGTTCCGTCTGTCCCTCCACTTGACAGCCATTAGCTCCTGGTTCCGGAAAGACACCGTTCCCCCTCTTTGTAGCCTTTCGTTAACGAGCCTTTGCGGGAAGCCCTTTCTGTTGGCTCTGACTGTACCGCATGCTGGAGTCTGCCTCCGGTAAAGGTAGCGGAAGAGGGTCAAACTTGAATAAAAGTTATCCACATAAAGATGGTAATCTTTTCCAAGTAGTGGATAATTAAGCTCCCAAACAATCTTTCCACTGGCTCCAATATATTCAGGGCATTCACGGGGATGCAGTTGGGTGTCCTTTCCTTCATAGATCAAGAAGGGATAGATGTAGCCGGTGGCTCGGTCACAAAGTTTGTATACTTTAACCCCATATCGGGCCCTTTGGCTGGGGATAAACTGTTTTATGGCCAGCCTGCCTGTGAATTTTACAAGGGACTCGTCAATAGAGATGTTTTGGTTAGGGGGTATATAATTGGGCAAATTTTTCAGAAAAATAATTAAGAAGGGGGCGAATTTTAAATAATTTATCGAAAGCTGGGTCATTGCGGGGAGGGCACTGTGCGTTATCATTATAGTGGAGGAACCACATAATTCTAAGGTATCTTGACCTTGGCATGATGGATGAATAGATTGGCATGTGGTGAATGGGCTTGGTAGACCAATAGGAGTACAGTTGTTTTTTTTTTGTGATTCCCATATTAAATGTTAGGCCTAAAAAAAGTCTAAATTCAGCCACTGTAAGTTCTCTCCATTCAAAAGGTCGGGCGTAACTAGAACCGGGGTTGTTTGCGATGAACTGCTGGGTATAAAGGTTGCAGTGGGCCACGATGGATGACAGAAAGTCCTCTGTAACAATTAAATTAAAAAAATCAATTAGGGCAAAACCTTCGGTGTTCACCTGGACACCTGGCTGGGCGGTGAAAGGAGGGAGGTTTGCTGCTCCGGAATTAGATGGAACCCACAGGGGGTTCTGTAGGGCATAGGGAAGGCTGGCATGGGTCCTCAACCTTTGGGGCTGAGATGACACCCCACTAGGGCTTGGCGTTTGTTGCAGTGGTACTGCACTAGAGGTGGATGGCACTGCGCTAGATGTGGATGGCATTATGCTAGATGTGGATGGCACTGTGTCAGAGGTGGATGGCACTGCACTACTTGTAGTAGCCTGCTGCTCCTCACCAGAACGCCTTCGTTTCATGGGCACCAGTTCTTCTTCCGCCGATTCTGAATCAGGCCCACTGCTTAGAAAGGGCTCATAATCCAATCAGAATTGGACGCAGACTCAGAGAGCTCCCCGCTGCTCTCTTCACTCAGGCTCAGAATCAGGTATACCTCCTCAGCAGAAATTTTTTTTGCCATACTGGTGACTGGTGCGATGTGGATACACTGATGGGCGCTGATGAGGTTGCACTGATGTGCACTAATGCACTGCGGCTGCACTGATTAGCTGGCACTGACAGGCACTGATGAGCGCTCACTTATGGGCACTGATGTGCACTATTGGGCACTGTAGTGGCGCTGATGGGCACTTTAGTGGCAATGAAGGAACAGATGAGCACTGTAGTGGCGCTGATGGCAATGAAGGCACAGGTGGCACTGGTGTAGCACTGTAGTGACACTGATAACACAGAAGCACTGTAGTGGTACTGATGGGCACAGGTGGCACTGATGGGCACAGGTGGCACGGGTGGGCCCAGGTAGCACTGATGGACACGCTGGTGGAGCTGATTTGATACTGATGGCAAAGATGATTACTGTAGTTGCACTAATGTAGCACTGATGAGTACTGTAGTAGCACTGATGAGCATGTTAGTGGTAATAAAGGCACAGGTGGCACTGGTGTGGCACTGATGGGCACGTGGGGCACTGCGGTGACACTGATGACACAGATAAGCACTGTAGTGGCACTGATTAGCACAGGTAGCACTGATGGCACAGCTAAGCACTGTAGTGACATTGATTAGCACAGGTAGCACAGATGGGCACCAGTGGCACTGATGGGCACAGGTGGCACCGGTGGGCACAGGTGGCACCGGTGGGCACTGGCGGGCAGAGGTGGCACTGTGGTGGCACTGATGGGCACTCTGATGGCACAGATGAGTACTGTAGTTTGACTGATGAGCACTGTAGTGGCACAGGTGGCACAGATGATCACTGGTGTGGCACTGATGTGGCACTGGTGTGGCACTGATTGCACAGATGAGAGCTGCAGTGGCACTGATGGGCACATGTAGCACTGATGGGCAAAGGTGGCACTGGTGGTACTCTGGTGGCACAGGTGGGCACTCTGGTGGCACAGATGAGCGCTGTAGTGGCACTGATGGCACTGTAGGGCACTTTAGTGGCACTGATGGCACTGTATGACACTGTGGTGGCACTGTGGTGGCACAGGTGGCACAGATGTGGCACTAACAGCAGAACTTGAACTCTGCTGGTCACTGCTGGGCACAATATATTGCAAAGGAAACTTACAGATTTTCACTGCAGGGCATCGATCTCTCTCTTCTCCTCACAAACTGGATCGGTGTGAGGAAATGAGAGAGCTGACACTCTCGATGACCTCATCAGTGTTTACATTGTGATCATGCTGTCATTGGACGGCGTGGTCACGTGGTAAAGGGCCGCTGCCAATGGCCCATTACAGCGATCCGTGAACCGGCGGGTCCCGTGAACCCGGCAAGCACGAAGACTCCCGTGTGCGTGCCCCAGGGGGCGCGTTGGAGTTCGATTCTTGGAGGACGTTATAGTACGCCCTCCCAGAACAATGGATGCCGCTTGCGGCCGTGTAATTACATTACATGGTCGGCAAGTGGTTAATAACCAGACCAATTTTCAGCTTTCAGCGCTCTCACATTTTGAATAACAATTGCGCAGTCATGCTACACTGTAGCCAAATTAAATTTTTGTCCTTTCTTTCACACAAATAGAGCTTTCTTTTGGTGGTATTTAACCACCTCCCACCCGGCCACTGTATATATATACGGCCGGGTGGGAGCTTCCCCGTTCTGACAGGACGTGTATACACTGCTCAGCTGGATCACAGGATCCAGCTGAGCAGAGATCGGGATACGGGCGCAGTGACTGGCCCTCCCGATCATGTGACGGCTGTGTCCAATCACAGCCGTCACATTGTAAACAGAGACAAACGTCTCTGTGACAGTTCTCCCCCCGCCAAGCTCAGTGAGAGCTCAGTGCGGGGAGGGGGAGGGGGAGGGGGGAATCTGCAGCAATATGACAGCTCTCTGCATGATGAGGATTTCATGCGGAGAGCTGTCACAGATCGCCCCCCACACAGTGCACCAAGCACACTGATACCCCTGTCCCCATACACATAAGTGTCCCCATAAAACAGCCCCCAAAATATCTGTATGTCCCCAATCACATCTGTCACCATACACAAAACATCTGTAACAGTCCCCAAAACATCTGTATGTCCCCGTCACATCTGTCACAGTCCCCAAAACACCTGTATGTCCCCGTCACATCTGTCACCATACACAAAACATCTGTATGTCCCCGTCACATCTGTCACAGTCCCCGTCACATCTGTCTGTCCGCCAACACCAAATAAACTCTGATTTGGGTTATTTTTACCAGAAAAAAGAAATGTAGCAGTATCATTTTTGGTCAAAATTTATGAAGAGAAATTACTTATTTACAAAAGTTTATAACAGAAACAAATAAAAATGCATTGTTTTTGAAAATTTTCAGTCTTTTTTTAATTTATAGCGCAAAAAATAAAAAACCCAGGGGTGATTAAATACCACCAAAAGAAAGCTCTATTTATGTGAAAAAAATGATAAAAATTTCATTTGGGTACAGTGTCGCATGACCGCGCAATTGTCATTCAAACTGCAACAGCGCTGAAAGCTGAAAATTGGTCCGGGAAGGAAGGAGGTTTAAGTGCCCAGTATTGAAGTGGTTAATCACCACTGGGTTTTTTATTTTGTGCACTATAAATGAAAAAAGACTGAAAATTTGCTAAAAAGATGCATTTTTCTTTGTTTCTGTTATAAAATTTTGCAAATTAGTAATTTTTCTTCATACATTTTGGCCAAAATTTATACTGCTACATATTTTTGGTAAAAATAACCCAAATCAGTGTATATTATTTGGTTTGTGTGAAAGTTATAGAGTCTACAAACTATGCTGCCAATCATTGAAAATTGATCACACCTGATGTACTGACCACCTATCTCATTTCTTGAGACCCTATGGCTGGGTTCACACTTGTCCGACAAACGGACCGACATTGTGAGCACAAGTCGCATGACGTCACCAAATCAATGTTTCCCTATGAGAGCCGTCTAAACTGGTCCGACACAAGTCGGTCCGACTTTGAAAAAGGTTCCTGTACTACTTTGGTCCGACTTTGGTCCTACTTCAGCCCATTGAATATCATTGAAGTAGGATCAAAGTCGGATCCTTGTTCTAACCATCTGACTTGTGACATCCGACATGGTGATTACAGCAGCAGTAAAAGGAATTTATCTCACACTGGGATTGTTTTGATTGGTCAAAGGACAAGTCACTATCTTAAAGTCGGAGCAAAATCTTATCTTGTTCATTCAAGTTGGATGGAAGTAGGACCAAAGTAGGACTGAATTAGGACCGAAGTTGCAGGGCAAAGTAGGATCAAAAGTCTGACCGTTTTTGTGCCTAAGGCTGCGTTCACACAGGGGCGATCCGACTTCGGTGTGACTTTGCTAGGCGACTTAAAACGCGACTTCAAGTCGACTTTGGGAGACTTACAATGCGACTCAATGTCAGGCGACTTTGCCTGTGGCCAATCAAAGAAAGGAGGGAGGGGGTTGCCTTGGTAATTTGGGGGGAGTAACTGTGTAAATTCTTTTCTTTTTCCTGTAGTCGCTTCAATATAGATTGGATATCTGACTTGGAGGCGCCTTCCATTGAATTCTATGGGCAAAAGTCAGATAGAAGTTGCCTTGAAGTCGTACAGGAGCCTTTTCTGAAGTTGGAGCAACTTCAGTAGAGCACATTAAGACGGCTCCTATTCATTTCAATAGCATTTAAGCTGTCAAAAGACTTGAGGCGACACAAGCCGGAGCACAAGTCGCCCATGTGTGAACCGAGTCCAACAAGTCAGGAAAGAACAAATACCCCCAAAATGACCCCTTTTTGGAAAGTAGACATTTGAAGGTATTTAGTAAGAGGCATGGTGAATTTTTTGAAGTTGTAATTTTTTCCCACAATGCTTCGCAAAATGAAGATTTTTTCACAAAATTGTCATATATTAACAGGTTATTTCTCACACCCAGCATATGCATACCACAAATTACACCCCAAAATATATTCTACTCCTCCTCCTGAGTATGGCTATTCCCCATATGTGAGACTTTTACACAGCGTGGCCACATACAGAGGCCTGACATGCAGGGAGCACCATCAGGCGTTCTAGGGACATAAATTACACATATAATTTCTTGACTACCTCTTGCACTTTTGAAGGTCCTGGAGCACCAGGACAATGGAAATGCCCAAAAAATGAGCAGTGGATGGATGAGCCGTGGATGGGGATATCTGAGTATGGATGTGGATGGCTGAGCATGGATGTGATGGCTGAGCGTGGATGGGATTGCTGAGAATGGATGGGATGGCTGAGCATGGATGGGATAGCTGAGCACGGATGGATGAGCTTGGATGGCTGAGGATGGATTGGAGTATGGATGAATTGGAGTATGGATTGGAATATGGATGGATGGCTGAGGATGGATTTGAGTATGGATTGGAGTATGGATGGATGGCTGAGGATGGATTGGAATATGGGTTGGAGTATGGATGGATAGCTAAGGGTGGATTGGAGTATGGATGGATGGCTGAGGATGGATTGGAATATGGGTTGGAGTATGGATGGATAGCTAAGGATGGATTGGAGTATGGATGGATGGCTGAGGATGGATTGGAGTATGGATGGATGGCTGAGGATGAATTGGAGTATGGATGGATGGCTGAGGATGGATTGGAGTATGGATGGATGGCTGAGTGCAGACTGGCACAGAGCAGAGCTGTAGTCACTACAGATCCTGCCCACAGTGCTGCTGCATCTGATCTCTCCCCTCTCCTCTCACACTGCATAGATCAGTACGACGAGGGGAGAGATAAGCCAGACATGCGCAGGCTTGTTTACATCTGATCGCTCTGTCATGTGACGGAGTGATCACATGGTAAAGGGCTGCTGCGAAGGCCCATTTACCATGATCTGTGATTCGCAAGGTCCTGACCCGCTGGTCACGGATACTCCCAGGTGCGTGCCCCAGGGGGTGCGCGGGAGTGCGATTCTGCGAGTACGTCCTTCCAGAATTAACAAACTGCGCTGTAGTTGTCATTTGGCTATGGCCCGGTTGCCAAGTGGTTAATTTGCAGGGATTTCCTCTCACTTCCTGTTTGGCTATGGAACAGCAAGTGAAGGAAATCTCTGCAATGGGATACAGATGGCGAAAATAAATATGACACGCGTTATAACCCTCCCTAAGCCTACTTTCACACTGGGGCGGTGGGGGGCAGTAGCAGTAAAGCGCGGTTATATTTACCGGTGCTTTACCGCTATGCAGGCGGGAACGGGGCGCTTTTAACCCCCAAGAGGGGGTTAACGAGGGGTTAAAAGCCCCACTGCACGGCACGACCGAGGCATACACACCACCCCAAATATGACTTTTTTTTCATGTCCTGAAAGCGCAATGCCCCAGTGTGAAAGCACTCGGGCTTTCACACTAAACATAGAAAAGTGATGGCAGAAAAAGACTGAGTACCCCATCGAGTCTGCCCTTTTTTTGGTGGGGGGGGGGGTACCAGCTCAGCCCAGGAAAGATTTCTTTATGACCAGAGCACTTTTTGCGATTCGGCACTGCGTTGCTTTAACCGACAATTGCGCGGTTGTGCAACGTTGTACCCAAACAAAATTGATGTCCTTTTTTCCCCACAAATAGAGCTTTCTTTTGGTGGTATTTGATCACCTCTGCACTTTTTATTTTTTGCCCTATAAACAAACAAAGAGCGACAATTTTGCAAAAAACCCAATCTTCCTTACTTTTTTCTAATATACATATCCAAAAAAATATATATATATATAAAAACAAATGTATTCATCAGTTTTGGCCAATATATATTCTTCCTCATATTTTAAAAGCATGTCCAAAAAAATCCTAAATTCTATACCATGAATCTCAGTGCCCTTGTGTGAGGGATGCAGGCCATCTCTCTTGTAAAGTTCAATGTCCGACCACCTGATAGCATCATGACTAACATAACCAAAACCTTCAGATTTGCACCAATTCTTTAACCAAACATTGAACTCTGCTATATGAAGTACTTTCTCATGTTGTCCAATATGCACAGGTAAGACCTCTGAAAATGTAACAGTACACCCTAAGTGTTGAAGATCCTGGCCCAAATTCTGAAAATCCTTCTGCACAGAACGCACATCATTCTGGGATAAATCATTTGTGCCAAGGTGCACAACAACATCAACATTGCACTCTTCGCTAGCTTTTTTGACATTTTTTAATAGTAGCACCAGGCAAACACCTAACTTCCTTTGGCCAATATATATTCTTCCTCATATTTTTGGTAAAAAAAATTGCAATCGGCCTATATTGATTATTTTGCGCAAAAGTTGTCGCGTTTACGAACAATGAGAATTAATTTCTGGGGTTTTTATTTATTTTTTTCGCTAGTAATGGTGGCGATCTGTAATTTTTAGCGGGACTGCGACATTGCGGCGGCCATGTCGGACACTTTTGACACTTTTTTGGGACCATTGGCATTTATACAGCGATCAGTGCTATGGAAATGCACTGATTACTGTATAAATGTCACTGGCAGGGAAGAGGTTAACACTAGGGGGCAATCAAAGGGTTAAATGTGTTCCCTGCTTTGTGTTTCTAACTGTGTGGGGGCTGGGCTGACTGGGAGAGGAGAGTGATCGTTACTCTCATATACAGGGAGCATACTATCACACTCCTCACCCCTGTCAGAATGGAGATCCGTGTGTGATAGCCGGCGGATATCGAGTCCGCCCTACCTGCTCCCAGTGAGCGCGTGGCCACGATCCTTGATCTCGCAGCCGCCGTCAGGTGACACTGATTTGCGTTATCGAGCCAGACTGCCGCCGTCAAATGACGGCGGGTGGTCATTAAGTGGTTAACCTCATTGTCTGACTATAGATTTATGTTAATCCAAAGCATGTGTGAAGCCATTTACTGTTGACTGTCTCACAACCTCTGTTGGTAGTTTATTCCAATCATCAACCACCCTTTCAGTAAAATAATACTTTCTAAGATGTCAAGCATGTCTCCCCTTTCCCTCCTTTCCCTTCTTTCCTCCAGAATGTACATATTAAGTTCCTGAAGTCGCTCTTGATATGTTTTATCCCCCAGACTTTTCACCATTTTTATTACCCGTCTCTGAACTCATTCTATTTTATCAATATCTTTTTGTAAGTGTGGTCTCCAGAACTGGACACAGTATTCTAAGTGAGGTCTCACTAAAGATCTATATAGAGGAATGATCCCTCTACTGATACATTCCAGAATTCTATTTTCTTTTCCCACTGCCTGGTCACACTGTTTGCTCATTTTGCAATCATCTGAAATAAGCACCCCCAAATCTTTTTCTTTTGTAGTGCTGGCTAACACTGTATCCCCAATGCTGTACTCTCTAAGGGGATTCTTATTCCCTAGGTGCATTATTTTTCATTTAGAAATATTGAACTGCAGTCTCCACTGCTTTGACCAATCTTCCAGCAATGCCAAATCATTTTCCATGTTACAGACACCTCCAGGGATATCAACCCTATTACACACCTTTGTATCATCAGCGAAGAGTCATACCTTGCCCAACAAACCTTTAGTTATATCACTTACATATAGATTAAATAGAATAGGTCCCAGTACAGAGCCTTGTGGTACTCCACTAGTGACTGGTCTCTGCTCTGAGTGAACCCCATTTACAACCACACTCTGGGATCTATCCTTTAGCCAACTACATATCCACTGAACCACCCAAGGGTTAAGTCCCAGTTTGTACAACTTTTGTATCAGATCATTATGTGGAACTGTATCAAATGCCTTGCTGAAATCAAGATACGCTATGTCCAAAGCATCACCCTGGTCCAAAACACTGGTAATATAGTCAAAGAATTCAATCAGATTTGTCTGACACAATCTGCCCTCAGTAAAGCCATGCTGCTTTGGGTCCAGCAAGCTGTGTATTTGTCTCCATCGTCTCCTTGACCAAGCCAATTTCGAATAATTTCGTTACCTGAGACTACCATAAGTAGGGTCTCAAGATTCTCTTGAAACTCTATATCAACAACCTGGTAATTGTCTGGAAAAATTAGTTAAACAAGATTGTCCTCTTCAAGGGGTACTAACCCCCTATCGATTATAACATGGATAGGTGTTCTTCGTATCGTTCCATCTTCGACCGTTAATGTCTGGTCACTCAAATTGTAATTAACATCAATTCGATTACCTTAGTGAGGACTTTTATTCCTAGTAACTAGTGGATTTTTATGTGTCGAACGACCTGGGTTTCGTCGTACCGAAATGACTCCCGTCTAACACAGTCTGTTTAGACTAA
>BLSH010449518.1:134544-153154 GCA_018402905.1 Glandirana rugosa | reverse complement strand
AACTGGACACAGTATTCTAAGTGAGGTCTCACTAAAGATCTATATAGAGGAATCAGAACCTCCTTCTTCCTGCTGGTGATCCCTCTACTGATACATTCCAGAATTCTATTTTCTTTTCCCACTGCCTGGTCACACTGTTTGCTCATTTTGCAATCATCTGAAATAAGCACCCCCAAATCTTTTTCTTTTGTAGTGCTGGCTAACACTGTATCCCCAATGCTGTACTCTCTAAGGGGATTCTTATTCCCTAGGTGCATTATTTTTCATTTAGAAATATTGAACTGCAGTCTCCACTGCTTTGACCAATCTTCCAGCAATGCCAAATCATTTTCCATGTTACAGACACCTCCAGGGATATCAACCCTATTACACACCTTTGTATCATCAGCGAAGAGTCATACCTTGCCCAACAAACCTTTAGTTATATCACTTACATATAGATTAAATAGAATAGGTCCCAGTACAGAGCCTTGTGGTACTCCACTAGTGACTGGTCTCTGCTCTGAGTGAACCCCATTTACAACCACACTCTGGGATCTATCCTTTAGCCAACTACATATCCACTGAACCACCCAAGGGTTAAGTCCCAGTTTGTACAACTTTTGTATCAGATCATTATGTGGAACTGTATCAAATGCCTTGCTGAAATCAAGATACGCTATGTCCAAAGCATCACCCTGGTCCAAAACACTGGTAATATAGTCAAAGAATTCAATCAGATTTGTCTGACACAATCTGCCCTCAGTAAAGCCATGCTGCTTTGGGTCCAGCAAGCTGTGTATTTTTAGGTGATCAATGATCCTTATTTTCAGGAGTGATTCCATTAGCTTAACTACAATTAATGTTAAACTCACTGGTCTGTAATTGCCAGCTTCTACCTTGCTATGCTTCTTGTGGATAGGTACAATATTAGCTATCCCCCAATCATGGGGAACTTCTCCTGTTAGAACAAATTGATTAAAAAGGTCTGTTAATGGTCCAACAACTATATCTCAAAGTTCTCTTAGAACTCTGGGATGAATACCATCAGAGTCCATTGCTTTAATAAGCTTTAACCGAACCAGTTCCTCTGCTACCTCTGTCTCCAGAAATCCTAGAAATGAACCATAATTACTAGAACCAATATGATTCCCTAACTTGTTATCATTAGTGCAGTCTGTTTCTGAGAAGACTGAACAGAAGTAATTGTTTAAATGGTTTGCTACAGCCTGGTCTCCATCAACATATGTGTGTGCCTCGTTTTCATTTTAGTGATCCCATTGTATTTTTTCCTTCTGTCACTAATGTACCTAAAAAGGGTTTTATCTCCTTAATAGACTTAGCAATTTCCTCCTCTTTCTGTGCTTTTGCAGCGCTGATAATGTATTTGGCCTCCTTTTGTCTATTTTTATACTCCTCACTGTCAGCTACAGCTCCTGTTTCCTTGAATCTTCTATACGCTATTTTTTTCCCCTTTCCTATCCTACTTACCCCTTTAGTGAACCATATTGTTTTTTTCTTCCATTCATTCTTACTAACTTGCCTGACATATAATCTAGTTGCCTCCAGGATGGTAGACTTTAATTGTGCCCACTGATTCCTTACTCCTGTCATTTTACATTTCAGTTAATTTTTTAGGAATTTCCCCATTTCAGCAAAATTTGTCCTTTTAAATCTAAAACGTTTTTTTGTATATGATTTTTCAGTTCTTGTTTTAATATCAAACCAAAGACATTGGTGATCACTAGAACCCAAATTATCTCCCATCTCGACATCAGACATTAGATCCCCATTTGTCAGTACTAGGTCAAGAATATGATCACCTCGGGTTGGGCTTTTTACTAACTGTTTTAGAGAAACCCCATTCAGTGCTTCCATTACATCCCTGCTCCTGCTTGTAATAGCAGTTTGAGAATTCCATTTAACGTCAGGCATGTTGAAGTCACCCATAATCAAAACCTCCCCCTTCATTGCCATTTGAGTTTTCTCGTCAATCAACAAGTTGTCATAATTTTCAGTATGTCCTGGGGGTCTGTATACTACACCAATTCTAAGGGAAGATCCCTCCCTGGTGGGAAGGCAGACCCAGAGGGTTTCGACTATTTCATTTGTTTTTTGAATTAATGTTAGTTTTATACCATTTTTTACATATATGGCAACTCCACCTCCCCTCTTCCCTACTCTGTCATTCCTGTATAGTGTGTACCCTGGTATAGTTATTTCCCAGTCATTTGAATCCTTGAACCATGTCTCAGTAATTGCAACAAGGTCCAAGTTATCCCTAGACATAAGAGCTGTCAGCTCACAAAGCTTGTTGCCTAAACTATGGCCATTAGTGCACATGACATGACAAACTCTACTATCAACTGCTTTAATTTTACCACCAGAAACTTCAACTGAAGTGCCCACCCCATCAGCCCAGTCGTTAGTAACACAAACCCTCACATTTGTTTCAACTTGCTGGGGACAGAAATGCTCCTCAACAATTACATCTCTGCCCCCATTTCTCAGTTTAAAAGCATGTCCAAAAAATTCCTAAATTCCATACCAAGAAGCTCTGTGCCCTTGTGTAAGGGATGCAGGCGATCTCTCTTGTAATGTTCAATGTCAGACCACCGGATAGCAACATGACTAACATAACCAAAACCTTCAGCTTTGCACCAATTCTTTAACCAAACATTGAACTCTGCTATACAAAGCACTTTCTCGTGTTGTCCATTATGTACAGGTAAGACCTCTGAAAATGTAACGGTACGCTCTGTTGAAGATCCTGACTCAAATTCTGAAAATCCTTCTGCACAGAATGCACATCATTCTGGGACAAATCATTTGGGCCAAGGTGCACAACAACATCAACATTGCACTCTTCGCTAGCTTTTTTGACAATGTTTACAATGCGCCTTTTATCTCTCCTAACAGTAGCACCAGGCAAACACCTAACTTCCTTTGACACTTCCACATGATTTCCTATAGCAACACCTCTTACAATTGAATCACCAACAAGAAGATGACTTCTCCTTTTAGGAGCCTTATCCACAACACTCGCCTGGTGAGCAACACTGGGGAGAATGGGGGGGGGGAGGTTCAGGCACTGTACAGGCGCTATTTTTAGCACCGCAGCACCTGAAAAACGACCCAGTGTGAAAGGGGTCTTACTCTATCCAAAAAGGAAAAAAAATGCCTATAGTTCTACTTTAAGGCAAGGAATGCATTAAGGGTACTTTCACACTGGGACGGGCGGTAGCGGTAAAGCACCACTAATTTTAGCAGCGCTTTTCTGCTGTTATAGCGGCACTTTGATGCTGCTATTCGGGCGGCAGTGGGGCGCTTTTAACCCCCCCACAAGAGGTTAAAAAGGGGTTAAAAGCGCCAGCTCGCCATGCTTCCAAGGCGGTGTACAGCCGCTTCGGAAGCACTGGCCATTGATTTCAATGGCAGGGACGGTGGAAGAGTGCTGTATACACCGCTTACCGCACCGCCCCAAAGATGCTGCTAGCAGGACTTTTTGTAACGCACTTCAAGCGCACCGCCCCAGGGCTTTCACATTGGGGTGGATGGGGGAGTGTTTTTCAGGCGCTTTACAGGCACTATTTTTATAGCAAAAACACCTGAAGAACTCCCCAGTGTGAAAGTGGCCTAAGGCAAATAATGTTTAAGCTTTATAACCACTTTAATGTTTTTCTAGCTATTTTAGAATATACCAAATTCTAAAGACAATGCAAATAATAATATTTTCTTTAAAAAATGAATGGCTGTTTACCTTTTCCAGAAAATAGTCTATGCAGTCAAGGGGCTCCATTAGGTATTAAAAAAATGTGGAACATTATAAACGGACATCTTATTTATTTTATTGTGATACGGTAAATGTAGGTAATTTAAGCCTGGCTGAAAAAATCCCCAATCCTCATGATCCTGCCTTGTTGCATAGTTGAATATTGTTTTGTTATGGGCAGTAGTAAAATACCACGTTATGGTCACTAGATGGAGCTAAGGAGGAATGGAAATACATACGTCTTTGTAAAAAGAGATACAATGTTACAATTCTAGGGAACACTAGTGATAATTAGCAAATAAATTTAAGCAGTGGTCTCTAGAATTGCTAGATTGTATCTCTTCTTAGAAAGATGTATAGTATGCATTTCCAGTGCTTTTCAGCTCCATCTAGTGACCATATCTTATTATTGTCCATTATAAAACAAACATTCATTAAAAAAGAAAATCGCTTAATAAAACTTGTTTTTGCCCAATTTGCACAGAACAATTTGCTGGGTGAATAACCATACATTTTTTAAGCTCACAATAGCAACAAGGACTTTTTTTACTTTTATATTTTAAAGTATAGTAAAGCCAACTTTTTATTTGCATTTTATTTGTTTCATAGTTTTTAAACCTGTATCTGAGTATTTATTTAAAAACTAATAACATATGTCAATATATTTAATTTACACACAAGCCACACTTTTTATTTAAATATATACTGATTATGATAGCATTGCAGATACTGCTTTCAGGTGATACAGTGGATTCTCCATATGAAAACATATAACAATTATGCTATAGCATTACACCATTCGATAATGCTAAATTAAAATGTAAACAGTGGCTGGTAAACATTTTCCTTTGCCTATGCTACAAGAACACATAAGTCTAGTCAACAGCCAACACCCCACATAGTGCATGTGGCTTGGTTTCTGCCTCCCTCTAATGAAGAGGCTATGTCACAGGAGAAGAATTTCCCTGCTATGCATAGCACAAATAAATATGCATACTGTAGGGAGCACCTGCTACTGATGGGATACTGCAGCTGTTGTGATAGCTGATGACCTAAATTTAAGCTGTACATGTGTTCATTTCTTTCTGTTACAAAACTGCAACTCCTACAAAAAAGAAACATAGATGTATGAATATTCTAATGACGTTTTTACATTATTAAGATGAAAATATAAGCAATCCTTTCATTTAAAGTGTATCTTGTTTACATCTATGTCCCACTGGAAAGAATTACTTTTACTTCCTGTCCAACAGACAAAATAGAGTGTAAGAGGAAATCTCTCCAAAATAAGGCAAATCCTAATTTAGGCAATCGCTGCCACAAAAAGCGTCCATTTTGCAGATTTTCCCTCTACCAATGTTGACTGCTCAAAATCTTGCATTTTTGTTCACTTATGCTGGTGAGCGTGGTCACCAGGACACATAGGGGGTGAATCTATCAGCAAGCACATAGGAACCAATATGAAAAAAGATTTGGCTTTACCTAAAATTTTATTCTACCCTCTATAATACGATTAAATAGATCATCAGCCAGTAACTTCCATTATGTGGTATGGGACATATTATATATATTATTTGTTTTCCTATATTATGTAGAGCCAGAGGGTTATGCAAGTTTACAGAGGGTGTAAGATAAAGCTGTTAGGGTTGTGAAAGGGGTACAACTATGTGCCTGTTGGTTGCAGGAAGTCGCATACCAGTGAGTCATAGACCTTGGGCTTTGCATTATGGGATAAAGATAGACCACTTAGGTCAGCAATACACATTAGGGTTTCTCTTGTTCAGACTGCAGGCTGAACTATAGAATACAGTAGATTCTGACAGCCACTGCTCCTGTAACTGTCAGAACTCAGAATACCCAAAGAATGGCTGTATCTGAGTGGCTGCAATCACTGTTTGGCTGAGAAGTTTCCACCCCGCTCCTTCAATTTTCAGACAAAGGTTCGCTAAGCCATGTGTTGCCAGTGTATCGTCGTTTATTGAAACCCCACAAAAGTGGATACCGGAAGTGACGTTCAGTCACCGCCATATTGCTACACCCGCACACGTCCACAGTAATAATACAAAGAGAAGGCGGCAAACGGACACCCACCGGAGTTTTTAATTTCACACATATTTTTAACAGTAAATGGAGCTTACATACTGAAATACATTATATAGAAATACGTGACACGGTTTTCGTGTTATATTTTAAAAGCAGCGGTGTTCTGTGAAATTTCCTAAGCAGTGAGATCGCCAGGCTTGCCGTTGCTTTTAAAATATAACATGAAAACTGTGTCAGTATGTAACTGTTAAAAATAAATGTGAAATCAAAAATTCCGGTGGGTGTAATAAGATGTCCATTTCCCGCCTTCTCTCTGTATCCTTAGTGTGGACGAGTGCGGGTGTAGCAATATGGTGGCGGCTAAACATCACTTCCGGTTTCCATTTGTGTGGGGTTTAAAAAAACGACGCTACAAGCAAGCAAGGAGACACTATGGCTAAAATTAGACTCTGGGCTTTGCATTGTGAGATGGAGGTAAGGGATATACTGGTTTTCCACCAATAGGAAATGAAGACACAGTGGGGAGTCCACCAGGTGGTCCTATGTTAGTTAAACACATTTGACTAAATATGTTTGTATTTTCTAGGATTTTGGTGTACAGTATTTTTCTCGAATATTCTCTTCACCCATAACTACTGCAGTAAAGTGTCTCTATGATTTGCTCTTGTAGGGAAAATAACAGTTTTTCTTCAAACTGACCATGTTGCTTTTCCTGGTATTTGCAAAGCACAGATTCACTTTAAGATATTAAATGCAGAATGTATAATCCGTGGTGGGTGAGATGCCTCATTCTGCTCACACATTTGAAGTATCTAAAACAAATGCTAAATGTGGTAAATTAATCATTGCGGAAAGAGGATTGTATGTCCAAACCACATGCCTTTAAACTGATTGCTTGCCAGTGTCCCTGGTATTCATTTTTCAGCTGCCTGAAGAAGAGGCTCACTGCTCCATAGAGAATGACTTCAGCTGTACAGTATGATAAAGTCAGCACCACTTATTACTTTATCACACATCACTGCATTGTAAGATCTGGATATATGCACAGAAAATAACATGTCATTTATAGTAAATAATAAAGTTTTTCAATAGCCGTCAGTTTAGTGGTATATTAGTGATGAGCAAAGTGGCCTGGATTTGGTTCATGGGAGAATCCATGAACACAACCTGCCATGGGTATAAAAACTTACCACAAAAAACATTCAGCAGGGAGCAGGTCTTTTTAATTAGAATTAAACTTCAAACATTAAAAATATGCAATTCCTTTAATAGGCATGCTTTGGAGTAGGGGGTGCCTTAAACCTGCACATGATGTGACACACATGTCAGATTAACTCCGACAACAGAGACATTTTAGAAAGGAAAACAATTGGTGCTAAATAAAAGTTCTTATTTGTAACTGACTGTCAGGAAAGGCACATTTCTGTGCACAGATTAGTCCCTGGTCAATTCACAGGTGTGCATGCGTGCAAATGGGTGTGCAAGCGCGCACAAATGCCAAGTGGGCTATTTAAGCTGCACTATGGCCTTGGATCCATGCCCTTTGGTCTGTTATGTTTCCGGAATACCTGCTACCTGTTCCTGTGTTGACTCCCTGTTACCAACTTTATCTGCTCCTGACCAGTGAGGGCTCCTCCATTAGGGGCGCCTCGCCAGACAGGAGAGATATAATATAGGCTACCTTGGCCCGATTGGATAGGAAGTTTTGGGGCTGGAGCTCAAAATGAATGGTTCACTGGCTAAGGAGCCCCCTGCAGGCCTTGGAGTCCCCAGAGTACCGGGACGGAGCAGGGAAATGCAAGGAGTTCGTGGCTGTGACCGGAATAGATGCGGCCGCCAATGGCGGTTGGGGTTGTTGCACTGGGGTTCCTAAGGAGGCCTGAAGTTGTTCAAAGCGGGAGGCCAAATCCTGGAGGAATCGCATCACCTGGGTCTGATTAGATTCCTGGGTCTCGAGTCTGCAGAGTATGCCCTGCAGCATATTATCTGCGGGTAGCAGCACATCAGCCAGGTCCATGGCTGATCAAACTATCACGGCACCTGGGGTCAGGTGACAGATGCGCACTGCAAGAGTGTGAATCGCACCACTGACGTGCGAAGCGCACGCTAAGGTTGCGACGTGCACAGCAAGGTTGTGGACATATGGCTGACTGCTGCTAAGTAGTTCCAGCTGACACGGGGAGAGGGCCCCCTAGAGCACGGACACTGGAACACAGGGAGCTAGTGCATCAGTTTCCCCAGGGCGTGCAATCTAAGAGCCAGAGGGTGTTAACCAGAGCCTCTAGTGGTGAGGCTGGATTTGGCTGCAACTAGATCCAGGTTGCGGCCCCCAGGGTCCCCTAGCTCACGCTTGGGCTGGACCCAGGTGGTAGAGGGGAAGCAGCAGCACAGGAACAGCAAGAATAGTCAGAAGGATAGCGAAGGGTCAGGGCTACCAGCAGACAGGAGAAACCGAAGACAAGCCGAAGGTCGAGGTATGAGGCAGGAAGGGATAGTCAGACAAGTCAAGGATCAATACATGGATAAGACACTGAGCAACCGAAGGAGACAATTACACACAAGCCAAACACGAACAAACGTTGATCAGCCATGTGGCCTAGCACTGCCAGGTATTATATCCTGTTACCAATTGAGGCCCGAGGAGGGCCTACTAAAGCACATAGGTAAGGGAGGCCTGGACTGGAAACATGCAGCAAATGTAGGAAACAGATAAGACATGAACGTTTGCTTAGGTTTCAAGACAGAATGTTTACTATGGTTTCATGACAGGTTTACTCACTTTTGTTGCCAGTGGTTTAGACATTAATGGCTGTGTGTTGAGTTATTTTGAGGGGACAGCAAATGTACATGGTTATACAAGCTGTACACTCACTACTTTACATTGTAACAGAATGTCATTCCTTCAGTGTTGTCACATGAAAGATATAATAAGATATTTACAAAAATGTGAGGGGTGTACTCACTTTTGTGAGATACTGTATATATATATATATATATATATATATATATATATTGCATTTTCTTTTTTAATGACCCAGTCATTCAGATTCCCAGGGACACTGCTGGACACAGGCCTTTCAAAACAAACAAACTGTAACCATAACATTTAAAAACACATACTATCTCTCTGTGGGCGTTGAGTAGTCATCTCCAGTGCTCTCCTAATCCAAATCTCTGAGAAATCGATGTGGATATGACTAGAATTCACCAGCCAATTCTCTCGCTTCCCTCCTTTCCGCTACCTGAAATGAGAGTATCTTCCTGGTGTGAGGCTCCTCCCACTCACAGATGGCAGGTCACATGAGCCACCCTTTCACTGCTGGAGACTTTTCTCTGCATTTTCTGGCACACAGGCTAAACTGCACAATTTTTGGCCGCCAATTACTTTACATTCTCAACAAATTATATATTTTCTGAAAGCAGACACTCTGAAGAATAAAATGATGGCAGTTGCAATTGTTTATGTGCTAGTATATTAGCGCAGCAGTTTAATAAGTCTGTATTGTTAGTAAAAAAAATTACATTAAAGTTAGTTTTAAGGTAGACAAGCACAAAAGAAAATCATTTTTTTTGGTAAGAAAGATACATTTTTTCCAGTTAGATAGCTAACATGTCAAACCATTAAAATTCAAATTGCTGCAAAATTTCATACCGAAAATTGTCCATGGGCAATGCTTTAAAACCCATTTACAGGTCATCAGTTTTGTCTTTATAGATCTGATATAATAAAGAAGTAATACCAGCAATCCAACAGTGATTGAGTCGGCACTCCAGAATTTCTTCCAATGATTTTATTGACTGTAGCCCATGCACATACAGTAATACAGCAGACGCGTTTCGGCAGACTAAGCGGTGAACAAGGCGTAACTGCCGAAACGCGTCTGCTGTATTACTGTATGTGCATGGGCTACAGTCAATAAAATCATTGGAAGAAATTCTGGAGTGCCGACTCAATCACTGTTGGATTGCTGGTATTGCTGAATACGAGAGTGGGGAGGCTCTCAAGAGTCAGAGCACCTGGACAAGGAGTATCCAGTCTATTTTAAATTTATCAGCAGCTGTGCTGTTCTGAGCGGTGTTTTTCTTGTTGAAATAATAAAGAAGTGGTTTTATCGGATGGCAGTCATCCATCCATTTTCTGCGTTCTTCAGTTATGAGCTGGATTAGCACCTAATACTATACTCATGGCAGACAAGGGTGGACTGACCTGGAGCCATACTTTTGGTGTTCTTCAGTTTAGAGTTACCATGAATGATAGCACCAGAATTATTACTCTAATTCTTAGGGTGTCCACATTTACAGAGTACTTTTCAATATTTCACCCTATATATTTACCTTATTTTTTTTAAATATATGTTGAATATCCATCCTGTGTGCATTAGGTCACAGAGCCCTGTGAGGCACCACCATCTTGGAGATGTTTAGCACCCCCAGCAGACAGAACTGTTACACGCTTTACATAATTTCTGTTAGCTGTGTGCCAGAGTGCTCCTGCAATCAGCCTCAGCACTGTTATCATACAATGTTGTATGCTGGTGCTGCTCGCTGAAAGAGATGGCATAGTGGCTGGAGAGAGGGAGCTCTGACTCTCCTAGAATTCAATATTTCTGGAAGTGTTGGATTGCCATGAAAACTACAATGTGAATAATAACAGGAAAAAAGAGCAGATTAGAGAAACAAAGGGGAAAATGTAAATACTATTGTAGGGTTACTGATCAAATCTTTAAAAAGAATAAATGCTGTGTGGTGACAGGGTCTCTTTAACAAACTACAAAACATTTTACAAGTAATAATATGTAAATGCCCATGAGCTCCTAATGCAACCCTGTCACCACATTAAACAAAATAAAGCAACATTACACTGTAATTGAAAAGCTCTGGGGGCTTCTGGTATCTAGTGTACTTACAGGTATGAGGGATATCTGGTCCCCCGATGGGTGTTGTGGTTCATCTCACTGACTGCTGCAAAACCACAGAGCACTGTAGTCACATAGCAGTCAGTGGGATGAACCATAGCACCCAGCAGGGGACTCCATATCTAACACAAATCAGAATAATGTTGGATAGCAGCACCCATAGCTCTTCAAGAGAGCAAAGAATTTACTCCCTATCCTCTGGAAAGGAAAGCTTTAAACTTCTTTTACAGGGCGACTGTATTTTATGTTGTCACCAGTTATAGTGAAAAGTGTGTCGCCAGCAATCCAGGATAATCCATATAGAACATCCTTTATTGTAATCATCACAAAGCAATGTTTATGAACCTCAGGTACCCTTTTTTTAGGTCATCGGCAGGCATGTACTGGCCATCGGGAATACCGGCAGTTTCCCGGTGGGCCGATGGCTTAGTGGGCCTGTTTCAGTGACAGCCAGTGGTGTCACTAGGAGGTGGCTTTTGGGGCCATAGCCCCAAAACTGGGGCCCATAGACCCCAGTCCAAGGGGTCCCCAACCACAGGGCTACAGCCCACAACTGGGCTGTGGCCTCTCTGCAGCCATGTGGTGGGCAGCACGGGAGAGCTGGAGAGTGGGCAGACAGCACGGGAGAGCCGGGCAGGCGAGAGAGCAGAGAGATTACCTCATCTCTCACTGCCCGCCCTGCATCCCCTCTGTTCCACCCACACTGTGCAGCCACCGGCAGCAGAAAGATTATATCATCTCTCACTGCCCTCCCTCTCTCTGGTGACCCTGATGTAAGGAGCGGCTCTCTGGGGACTCTGAGGTAAGGAGGGGCTCTCTGGGCACCCTGATGTAAGTGGGAGGCTCTCTGGGGACCCTGATGTAAGGGGAGGCTCTCTGGGGACCCTGATGTAAGGAGGGGCTCTCTGGGGACCCTGATGTAAGGGGGAGGCTCTCTGGGAAACCTGATGTAAGGGAAAGGCTCTCTGGGGACCCTGATGTAAGGGGGGCTCTCTAGGGACTCTGGTGTAAGGGGGAGGCTTTTTTTGCACAGTTGTATATATAGTTTATGTACTGTTTTTATGTGTGTTTACAAAATTAAAGTGGGGCAGTCTGGATGAAGTCCAGGGCCAAATTTATGTCCCAGTCCAGCCCCAGTCATCGGGGCATACCATGTCCAATAAAACAAGCTCTATTTTAAGACATCTTCTGTGTTTGTTTCTACAGTTTGACTAAAGACTTTTTTTGGGAAAGGATTGGAACATCTAATGATATTCTACCAGCTTTCATGTGAGACATGTACAGATCTTCCCAGAAATACAGACAATGATAAAACCTGACAGAAGTGTGTTCATAACAAGACTGAAGAGAATTACAAATCCTTTTGACAATTAAACAAACCTTTGTATTCTAATCTAATTTTGTACAGGTATGTATACAGATTATATATAATAGTCTGCGCTCACCTAAATCAATAAACGGGAACCTATATTATTGCGTCAAAATTGACATGCTGTGCAATTATCTGAAACAATATGGTTGTAACTAAAACGCAATATAAGTGATTTCACCACACCTAAAAGCAAATTGAATAAAACAAATATTAAGTGTATCGCAACTCATAGTATACATGTGTCCATAACAAAAATTTTTTTACATGTCATAAAAGTGTAATTAGTTTGTATGCAGATTTGGTTGAGACAGTCCCAATAGAACACCACCATGCTAATAGTGCATTTGAATGTCTTCTGTTTCGTGATGCATACAGTGACCACCACCAATAGGTGAAAAACGTGCTCACCTCCACTTCTGACCCCACAACAGAGTCTAATGAGTACCAACACTAATCATTTCTGTGCCTAGAACTGCAAAGCCTCTCCTCTATATCCTCTCACAGTAGACACTCTACTCAGTGGACCAACATATTAGTCTTGAATTAAACTTATGCAAAACAGCGTAACAAGGTGAACTATGTAATTGTTTAGTGGGTATTACAGTATGCATTGAAAAATAGGAAACAGTAAAGTAAATGAGACAGTAAAATAGAGCCAGAATAGGTTCTTGATGGGTATGGTGTAGCCTAACTTAGTAAGGAAACCACAGTGTCACATATCATGGGGTAATCAATCAGAAACTATAGAAAGAGATTACATTTGCCGGGTGGTAGAGACTTCACCCAGTGTCAAGTTGTGTATATTTATCAAAGTATTTAAATATCAGTCATGGAGACCATAGTTTATGAAATTTCCCTCAGGATTCTCTGGCTACAGCCACAGTTTCCTCCATGTTGTAAATATCCTCTACTGAGCGTAGCCATTCAAAAATTCTGGGAATGTCTTTTGACTTCCAGTGCCTGGGAATAAGGATTTTCATGACATTGAGCAAATGTCTGGTTAATGACCTCTTGTAGCATTTCATGGAGCAGTCAGCAATATGCAAAATGCAACAAGCGACGGATAGAGAGATTTTTGTTTCAGTGATATTTGTTATTAATTCACATATTTTGCTCTAGAAAGGTGCTAGATGAGGGCAATCCCACCAGATGTGCAATAAGTGGCATTGCGCCTGTTCACACCTCCAACAAAGATCCCAGGTCTGTGGGTACCACTTCTTGATTTTGTCTGGTGTAGTGTACCATTGCATTAGAAGTTTATAGGACATTTCCTGGATTCTCATTCCAATTGAACATTTGTGGGCAAAGACTAATGTTTGTTCATATGTGAAAGTGATTTGAAGAGTTTCCTCCCACAGCACTCGGGCCTGATGGGGTTCCTCACTCCTGGAGCCCTGGAGCCAGGAGTACATGAGTGAGGTAGTTTTGGTTACTGGAGTCCCAGACAGACACAGGGATTCAAAAGGTGTCACTGGTCTGAGTAACTTGTGTTTGTCAGGTGAGGTATGTACGTAGTTGTGCAACTGGAGGTATGTCCAAAAGGAAAGGAATTGCTGCAGTTCCAGGTCCCGCTTGTTATTGGCTACACAGTGTGTCATCAAGAGAGGCAAATATGGATCTTTTATAACAAATTTTTAACAAATTAATAAAGGATCCTGACTGCTCATAGGACATAGAAACAAGGTTAAGCGACTGAACTATGCACAAAAACATAGGAAATAGGGTGCAGAAACATGGCAGCAGCTGCTCTGGACTGATGAGTCAAAAGTTTTCTCCATGATTGATGTGCGCTGATGAGGCTGCACTGATGGGCACTGATAGGCTGCACCGATAGCCACTGATAAAGCGGCACTGATAGGCACTGATAAGGGGGCACTGATGGACTCTGATGAGATGGCACTGATAGGCACTGGTAGGTAACACTGATAGGCAGCTCTGATGATGAGGCACTGATTGCCATTGATAGGTGGTAATGGTGGGCATTGATAGGTAGCACTGGTGGGCACTGGCAGGTGGCACTGGTGGGCATAGGTGAGGCAGCGGTGGCTCTGACAGTTGCCGGTGAATGGGTTTTTAAACTAGCCGATTACCTGCTCTGTTTACTTCACATGATCAGCTGTCATAGATTGGCCCCTTACTTCGATCTATGATCAGCCAAGTCTCCTTGACTCATTGATCACAGAGCGCACGCAGGCCACTCGAGCACGAGAGGACGTACATGGATGCCCTCCCGGCAATTTAGGCCCATGCTGTAGCCTGCTTGGGACTCAGTAGACAGATGTATGCAAATGGAACACTGGTTAATTAGATCTGGAAAGCCCTGAGTCTCCTGTTCTCTACTAGTCTGAAGGGTCTTTCACCCATTGTTAATTGTGCTACTTAACACACCTATTGTCTGCTAGCAAACTATGGAGAGATGTGTTTATACTTGTAATAATGTGTATTGCACTTTGTGAGCTCGAAGCTGGTAAGTCTGACCTGGAATGAGATCTCTGAGTGTCCAGGTAGCTAGTTTAATTGACTGAATGTTTATAGAGGGAGATGAGCTCAGGTGAGGCGGCTGCATTGATGGGCACCGTTTAGGCTGCAAAATGAGGTGAGAGGGTGGTAGTTCTACGTAGATGGTAAATGTGGGTATGGTGGGTAGATGGAACTGCAGCCCCTATTGTTACCTCCCCAAGAAAGGGGGAGGGGGGGTGTAAACAATGTGCAAGAGATAGATGTAGTAGGTGTGGCGCTGTTCAAAAACTTGGGATGATATGTGTCTACCACATGTGTTAAAGTGCTAATGCTAGAGAGTACTCAATTTTGCCATACAATCTAAGGTACATGACTCCAAAACACATAAATCTCAAATGGGCGATTTTGATCGAAAGCAGATATAAAAATCAATATAAGAAACAAAAAAGACAAAAAATTTTAACCACAGAGTGAACCACATAAGTCGCCCTTTAGTGCCAGTTTTTTGCAAGTCTAGACTCCTGGCGCTGTTCAGAGACTTAGAATGGTATGTGACTACCCCTAGTATTAAAGTCCTGGTGCTATAGGGTACTAAATTTTACATTCTGAGATACATAACTCCAAAATAAATAAAATTCAAATAGGCGATTCAAATCCAAAGCAAATATGAAACTCAATATAAAAAAACAATGAAAAAAAGAAAAAAAAGGAAAAAAAAAATTCAAATAAAGAGTAAGCCACCTAAATCGCCCTTCAGTGCCATTTTTTTGTAAAATATTTCTGAAATTTTCTCGGTTCATATATATGACTTAGATATTAAGTCTCTTGGGACATTTTATCAATAGTCTCTATAAAAAAGTGTGAGGATGAAGAAAGACATAAATAGGTGATTTGTTGTTTTCCAGGAAGAGATTGGTGACCGTGATGTTCCCAGTGCGTACTTGCACTACACAGATAAAGTGACTGACGTTTCTGGTGTTGCTGTGCTCCTTAGCGTACTATTAAGGGGCGCACTTACCAGAATGAGTCACCCCTTGCAGGGTACAAAGCATCCACAGTATTTGTCACTGTGCAGTGGGTCTCCAGTTGGACATCTGTGGCTTATCCTTGCTTCTCCTTGTTGTCTGTACCAGTGTTACATGTGTGTGAGAAAGCAATCCTCATAGAGTGATATCGTTTAAAAAGGTGTTTATTTCCATATAAACCCGCACAGGGTATTATAAACTCATAATATAAAACAATAAAACAGGAGACCGCATGTAAAACATTTCAACGGTTCCTACACCGGAATCGTTGCAATGACGCAGGTTAGCTTCGCCCTATGCGTTTCATCATACTGACGTCCTCTGGAGCGCGCCATATTGGTACACTTCCCTTCCTTATATACTAGTTGGTGTCCTATTAACCGGTGAGGCTGCACTGATAAAGTTGTTGTTAATATTTATTTTTATAACTTAATTACCGTATATACTCGAGTATAAGCCGAGTTTTTCAGCACATTTTTTGTGCTGAAAAAGACCCCCCTCGGCTTATACTGGAGTCAGTGTCTGTGGGTGATGAGTAGATTTAGATTAAACAGAGCTGTGCTGCTTCTAAGAGCCGTTCTGTGCTTGGTAAGTGTGATTAAACACATTGGAATGCAGAGAATGCTGAGAGAGGTGTCAGATTCTCAGCTTGATGTCGGGAGGTGGGGGAGGTGGGTGGGACAAGCTGATGTTAGCTGTTCAGTCCCGCCCACCTCCTGATCTCAGTGAAGAGCTGCAGCTCTCTCTCTGCATTCTTTGCATTCCAATGTGTTTAATCACACTTACACAGCACAGAACGGCTCATAGAAGCAGCACAGCTCTGTTTAATGTGAATCTACCTTACTCATTCCTTATGTGTTCTGGCTACAGTCTGTGTCCTGTATAAAATCCCTGTGTCCTGGCTACAATACCTGTGTTCTGGCTACAGTCTCTGTGTCCTGTATAAAATCCCTGTGTCCTGGCTACAATACCTGTATTCTGGCTACAGTCTGTGTCCTGTATAAACTCCCTGTGTCCTGGCTACAATAGCTGTGTTCTGGCTACAGTCTCTGTGTCCTGTATAAAATCCCTGTGTCCTGGCTACAATACCTGTGTTCGGGCTACAGTCTCTGTGTCCTGGCTACAATCCCTGAGTTCTGGCTACAATTCCTGTGTTCTGGCTCCCTGTCCCTGTGTTCTGGCTACAATTCCTGTGTTCTGGTTGCTGCATTTGCCACCCTAGGCTACTCGGGTCAATAACTTTTCCTAGTTTTTTTGTGGTAAAATTAGGTGCCTCAGCTTATATTCGGGTCGGCTTATACTCGAGTATATACGGTATAACTTAATTCTGCATAAAACATTTAAGAGTCATTTCATGAGATAATTTATGAGGGAGTGTTTAGGGACGGAATTAAGGGAGGGGCGGTACGGGGCAGGGTAGGGGTTGGGTGGGACAACTGGTGGCGAGTAACCCTTAAGGCCTGGCTAGTAGCTCATGACTTGAAATTTTGAGCTCTGTTTATAGTGTTAGTTAACATTCTGTAGACAGTTGCCTTTGCATATGATAATGTGATCAGCCTCACCTGGTTGTGTAGTATAAATTCTCTGTGAGTTTTCAAATAAAGAGTTCCAGTTTAGCAGCTAAACTAGTCCAACCTACTGTAGTTATTGGTTGCAATAGGCTGCTATAATATCTATCTAATAATATCTATTACATCTGTGTTCAAGCAGAGTGTGGGACCGGTTCCATAATTGTATTTCCATGTTCTGTGGGAGACTAGATATAGTGAATGCAGGGTCCTGGGTTTAGTAACACTTTAAACACTGTCTATGCATTTTTGATTCAGAATAAAAATGCACTGGACTGCATCTGATGTGAACCAACCTCTAGGCCTCATGCACACTTAGGCTGATAAACGGACGTTCAGGGGCATTTGGATGTTTTTTCCAGCTGCCCCTGAACTCATTTAATGTTATTTTATCAGTCCATGTACACATGGTCATTTAAGATAGTTTCCAGGCAGTTGAGTTTAGAGGCTTTTTTTGGAACACAAAAAAATGGGTTCAGACGCCAGTTCAGAGGCATTTGAAATGCCAAACAGCTTGTAAACGCTGCTAAATGCGCCTAAACGTGGTAACTCGTGTCTAGGACTGTTTTGTTTACAGGCATTTCTATTTAAAAAAAAAAAAAATCTTCAAAAACGATCCTAGACGCGAACGTGGCAAAACGCGGGTAAACGCGGCATGCAAAACATGGCAAAACTGGCGTTTTAGACACCGGCTTTTAGCTGTCAAAAAAATCATTCAGGGGAGGTTGAAAAAGCATCCTGTGTGCATGAAGACTTACAGTCCTGTTACTGATGTGGCAGTTCACAATGTGGCCAAAGTCTGTGGACACCTGAGTAGGCTTGTGCAATTCCTTTCGTTCCGAATTTAGTTTTTACCGAATTTTGCAAAATTCGGCAATTCGGACGAATTCCGAATTTTCAATTTCCGAATTTTCTTTTTTTCCGAATCGCGGTAATTCAACAATTGCGGTAATTTGGAAGTTTGGAAATTGCTGAATTTTCGAATGACCGCAGTTTCGGAATTACCGCGCCATGCACAAGTCTACACCTGAGCATTACACCTAAATGAGATTGCTGTACATTCCCTACTGAGACTAAGTGCATAAAACCAAGTACATAGCCATGCCATTTTCATTGAAAAACTTTAACACACAAAGACATTTTAGACAATTGTGGCTTTCCAATAGTGTAGGGTATGGTTTCGGAACCGGTAATTATACTTCTACCGGAGGTACAACACCGATATTGTCGGGGGTGAGGAGATGCTCTAAAACTGACACCCTTAAACACAGGTAAGTCGTGTGTCTTGTAAACACTTGACCACAACCTGTTCTTCTAGACCGAACGTCAGTCGTAAGGTTAAATAGAGTTTCAACAAATTATCCCAACCTCGATTTTGTCTTTCCCCGGAAGGGGTTTGACAACAGTGTGATAACCTTTCGGTGTTAACAGATTTTACAGAAACACACAATTTCAAAAAGTTACTTTTACCGTAC
>BLSH010449518.1:85807-104209 GCA_018402905.1 Glandirana rugosa | reverse complement strand
GCTGGGGGACACCTGATGTAAGAGGCATGCTGCTGGGGGACACCTGATGTAAGAGGCACGCTGCTGGGGGACACCTGATGGAAGAGGCACGCTGCTGGGGGCCCCCTGATGTAAAAGGCACGCTGCTGGGGGACACCTGATGTAAGAGGCACGCTGCTGGGGGACCCCTGATGGAAGAAGCATGCTGCTGGGGGACACCTGATGTAAGAGGCACACTGCTGGGGGACACCTGATGTAAGAGGCACGCTGCTGGGGACACCTGATGGAAGGAGGGACTCCGCTGGGGACACCTGATGGCATCTGGTGGTAGGCGACGTGGCAAGTGACACGCCCAGGGCTCCCACTGATTCTGCATTATGGTGAGTTGAATGATTTCATTTTATATTACAATGTAATAATAGAAATAATGTGCTTCAATCATCCTGACACCATAACAACCATGGTGCCAGGATGATTAAAGCGCTAACACCAGGAATCACCATGCACCCCTCTTAATGACTTTAGATAGTAATGCAACTTTACTGGAACATTTGCAGCAAAGTCAATCAAGTTCAATCAAGTTCATTACAGTGTAACATTCCTTTTCTGTCTTTTTTTTTTACAAGAAAATATTCCATTTCTATATTAACCAGTTGCTGACTGTCTGCCGTGGCTTGACGGCGGCAACTTGGCTCGTTAACGCGAAACGCCGTCACCTGCTGGCGGGCCGCAAGAACGAGTATTGTGAGTGTGCGCCGCCAGAGGCTCACTCACTGTGTTCCGGGGGGGCCAGGGAGCGGGTAGGACAGACTCGATGTCCGCCGATTACTCATGATCACCCCCCGGCGCGACAGAACAGAGGTCCATATATGTAAACACGGATCTCCGTTCTGACAGAGGGGGAATGGATGTGATCACAGGCTCCCTGTATAGCGGAGCCGGGATCACTCCCCTCCCCCAGCCAGCCCAGCCCCCATACAGTTAGAACATACACAGGGAACACAGTTAACTCCTTAGAGCGCCCCCTGCAGGTTAACCCCTTCACTGCCAATCGTATTTACACAGTGATCAGTGCATTTTCATAGCACTGATCGCTGTCCCAAAAAAGTGTCAAAATGGTCCGACATATCCGCTGCAATATCGCAGTCCCGATAAAAATCGCAGATTGCAGCCATTACTAGTAAAATATAAAAAAAATAAAAACTCCATAAATGAATTCTCATCATTCTTCAACTTTTGCGCAAACCAATCAATAAAAGCTGATTGCGATTTTGTTTACCAAAAATATGAGGAAGAATATAAATCGGACAAAACCAATGAAAAAAATGTTTTTTTATATATATATTTTTTTTATATGTATTTTAGCAAAAAGTAAGAAATATTGTTTTGTTTTTTTTTTACAAAATTTCCGCTCTTCTTTTGTTTATAGCGGTGACCAGAAATGATGCAGAGGGGATCAAATACCACTAAAAGAAAGCTCTATTTGTGGGAAAAAAAGGACACAATTTTTGTTTAGGTACAACGTCGCACGACCCCACAATTGTCAGTTAAAACGACGCAGTGGCGAATCGCAAAAAGTGCTCTGGTCCTAAACTGGGAAATCCTTCCGGGGCTGAAGTAGTTAAACTAGGCTGCCCAGGCTTAACCTCAAAGGGTAGTAGTCCATTAGTGGCATTCTCCAAAGTGTGGTGGTTCTCCTCGCTCCCGGTGTCTTCAGATGGACTGCTGGGTACAGCAGTCCCATGCAGTGTTCCATAGCTGGCAAAGTACCTCCAAGAGTGGGCTAATAGCTGATGGCCCCGGAACATGGCCTTTCCCCTAATCACGGGGTGGATAGGCAGGGCCCAAAAAGCCTTGGAACAGAGGGGCAGAACAATAACCCCTTCTCCAGGCTAGGCCAGCCAACTACCTAACTAACATAATGTAGGCAACCTGCCTACACTTGCACATGACATATTCCCCAAAAACAAAATTTCTGGGAATATGTCATATGTGCATGCAGGGGTTTACACTGATGCATGAAAGCATTGATGTATACCTAAGTAAGGACATGTATGGCCATCGGCTTCTATGGCTGGCTGTATGTATACCTGTGGCACATATACCCAGAGCAGATTTTATGCCTCAAACCAACTGCATGCATGAAGCCTAAGTCTACAACCCTTGTTAAGCTAACCCAATCATTAAAGTGATATTAAATTTAAAGTCTTGTTTTTTTTTTTTAAATAACAAACATGTTATACTTACCTGCTCTATGCAATGGTTTTGCACAGAGCAGCCCAGATCCTTCCCTTCTTGGGTCCCACGCAGGTGCTCTTGGATCCTTCCTCCTGTCGCGTGCCCTAACAGCAAGCAGCTTACCGTGGGGGCACCCAAGCTGTGGCTCTGTGTGTCCATTCACAAACGGAGCTTCAGCTTGGCTCCACCTCCTCCATCTCCTGATTGGCTCAATGGCTGTCATTGACAGTAGCGGGAGCTCCCACTGCTGGCAAAAGCCAATCAGGAGTGCAATTCCTTGGAGAGACAAGGCTCTCATGGACATCGCTGGATCGAGAAGGGGCTCATTTAAGTATGGGGGGGGATGGGCTGCTGCACACAGAAGGTAAAAAACCTTGTGCCTTTATAACCACTTTAAAATATAACAGATGACAAGAGAAGCTCTCTGCTAATCTATTTATAGCACCCTCACCGATACAAATTTCAAGCTGGTTTTATCTCGGTTGTTGGAGAACTTGTCAGAAGTTATCATGCTGATAACAAAGGAACGAAACAGCAGAAAGACATGGGACTTAGGGCTTTTGAGAGGGATAAGTAAACACTACAGATATATGTACCTAGGTCAAATTTCATGAATCGGGTTTACATCCACATAAATGTTAGTTTTGAGTGGGCAGACCCTTTATTGCAAACCCGTGGCTTCTTCAATGTTACTAACATGCTTGCAAGTTGAGATGGCAGACAGCTTCCTGTGCTTGCATATGTAGATAAACTTCTGTTTTGAGAACCCCAAGAGCCAAAAATACTTGGGTGTCCTCTAATGAAGTCTGCATAAAGAGCCTGCATAGCTTCTGTGTACCACAAGAGGAAAACAAATGCTCCTGAGCTCAAGAGATTTCCATATATTTGATTGGGAATGTGGGTTTCCAACAAACCACCATTTCAGCCATGCCGCCACTCTCAACAGGTCAGGGAAACCCAGAAACAATTCTGGAAAGGAAAAGAAGGTGCACCAGCCTTGCGCATTACCTTTGCGATAGTTTAATGGATTAAAAAGTGTAAAAACGTACTCACAAACGAGTCATAAAAACAGGCATAATAATGTAAGTAGGTCACAGAGTCCCATCCAGCAAGGGCTATTGGTCAGCTACAAGCATGGGATGTCGAGCCCAAAAACAGCTGATGTGTTTCGAGGGTGGTCCTCTTCTTCAGAGCTCAGACATTATTATTCCTGATTTTATGACCCGTTTGTGAGTATGTTTTTACACTTTTTATCCCATTAAACTATCGCAAAGTTTCTTGACGTGCGCAGCTATCCACATCTACTGGACCCAGATTCTACAATTCATCCACGCTGTTACCACCGTACGACTACCGGAGGATCCTTTGTTGGGTCTATTCGGGTCTCCACCCCAGACTCACCCCGACCCACACAGGGACACAAGACAGAAGTCCATTTCCCCATGGACTTATCTCTGCCTCCTGATGGCCAGGAGGGCCCTCTTAAGTTCCTGGACTTCTAATTCTATACCATCGCGCGCCACAGTTCAGAGCGACCTGATGTCACTCCTCTATCTGGAAAAACTAGATACATTATTACAGAACTTCAACTCCACCAAACGATTCTTCTCCCGCTGGAAAGCCTCTTTTTCAACCTCAGAAATCCACAGACTTATGGTCACCTTTCAATACACCGCATGGTACTCCAAGGCTAACTTTTCCAACTCCTTGGCGAAACTCAAGTTACCAGCCTCTACCTTGGATACCAACTCAATGCCAATGTAGCTTACTTGGACTTGACGAGAAGGGAGAGTAGTTGTACAGAAAGCCTATTCGTGGTCACAGATACAAGACTCAGGTCATTACATCTACGTCGTTATTTGCCCCCTTCGCTGTATGATATAATGATGTGATTTTTTATCCCTCTTTCATCACATATGTCCCCCAGGTAACCCTCGAGAATTGTAATTATCTTCTCCTATCTTCTATCTGTGTACACTTACTGTTATTCTGATTTTGTTGGATTTGTAAAAACTCAATAAAAATTTAATAAAAAAAAAAAAAACGATTGCAAAGGTAATGCGCAAGGCTGGTGCGCCTTCTTTTCCTTTCCGTTCTAGAATAGCCACTGTGTAGTCTGCCCTTTTTTGCAGCCTATACCTTGCTGTTAGGAGTCAAATTTGCTGGTTGATAGGAAGATGCAAATGCTCTGAAGCTCTGAGCTACGCAGCAATCATGCAGACTCTAGTTGACCCCTCGTAATTGCAGCAGATAGACAGGTCTTCAAACTGAAGTGCAAAGATCTTGCCTCATTTTTGGGGTGAATCAGCACAGCAAAATAACCCAAATGAAAAAATTCAGCTTTGGGTTTATTTATACTATAGAATATACTATTATGCAGGAAAATAAAACTGGTGTAGAAAATAAAGAAAGATTTAGCTTTGTCACTCAGTCAGTCAAGTACTGTACAAGTGCATGCACTAGGGCATATAAAATAACAAATGTTAAGAAAGCCGAAAAATGTTGAACACGTGCAAGCACATGAAACATATCTGCAGCTTGTACTCTGGGGAGATGCAGACCATTGTTCACTGGAAAGAATGTTTTGAACAGCAACAGCTGGAACACTGAATACGGCACAAGATCTGCCAAGCTGCCCTTAACAATAAGCTGTGCACATCATCCTCTCTGAAGTAGGGCTGCACATTCTGTGCACAATAAAACATAGTTTTTAAGGCAGAAGGAAAGTGATGTCATTTCAATAGGAAGCCACACAGAGTATTTCACATTCCCTTTTCAATTTGAAAACCACGTTGGTTCTGCAATTACATTTGACGTCTTTTTCTTGACTAATCTCCTCCACAAGCCATTTATGAGAAACCTGCCTCCTACTGCCCTCCTCCAACTGTCTGATAATGCTGCTTTCCTAGTTTTCGAACACACTGTACACAATTTCATAGCATGTTGAAAAGTTAAGTTAGGCTCAGTGAAAAAGTTAGTATGTGTATGTACGATCCAGCTACTACAGTTGCTAAATTTTATTTATATTTTAATAGAAATGTGAATGGACATACGGTACATGCATATATGACCCAATGCATATTCATACCTTGAGCAGCAACACCCAGCAGCAGCCTCTGTTATCATCATCTTGGGCAATAAATATTGGCTGCAAAAATGCACAATGCCTGATTAACTGTTGAAATCTCAAGGGGTCAACATTACTCAAAGCCTAGGTACTAACATGCCTGGCTGCAAGCTAATCAGATGCTAAACCCCAAAGAGCGTTTCAAACAGATACCATTAGTATACAGTGGAGCCACATATTGATAACATCACCCAGCAAGTCTTTATTCAGCTTTTATTCCCAAACAGTGCCTGCCTGGCGGTCATGCCCCCTACTGACGCATTTCACCTAGGATTATTCATCTGATTTGGCCAGGGAAGGTTTCTCAAATATAAATATAAAATTGAGCTAGACTTTTATTTTTACATTTAAAAAATAAACTGTAAAGTTATTTTATGCAGAAAGATAGTGGGGGCATACACTGGCTATCTGCTGGTCAAATCTAATACTTTTCCCAAACACATACATGTTCCAGTGCTCAGGAGTTCTACATTTGCTGCCTCCCTAGGGCAACTGTAAGTCATGGTGCTGTGCTTTATAGTATATATGCTCTATGCCATGTCAAAAATTGCACTGATTGCCATTTTATTCTCAAGGGCCTCTGCTAAAAAAAAAAAATAGAATGTTTGGGGGTTCTAAGCAATTTTCTAGCAAAAAACACTGATTTAAACTTGTAAACAAAAAGTGGCAGAAAAGGATTGGTCCGCAGATTATTTTTATTTATTTATTACAGGTACTTATATAGCGCTTGTATATTGTACATTCACATCAGTTGCCTGCCCTCAAGGAGCTTACAATTGAAGGTGCCTATCTCACATTCATGCATACACATACTAGGGCCAATTTAGAAATCAACCTACCAGCATGTGTTTGAAGTGTAGGAGGAAACCGGAGTACCCGGAGGAAACCCACGCAGGTACAGGGAGAACATGCTTAGTTGGTAATTTTTCATTGTTGTAGTTTAAATACCAGGCTGTATGGTGGTGAATTTATCTATGAAGTACTGTAATGGGTAAAATCTGCACATAACATGTAATGGTGGCATAGATGGTTTTAGACAGGGTGGGTTGCAAATGCTTTAAATTGCTAAAACCATTTGGTTGGCATATTGCTTACATTTACAGTCAACTTAACAGTAGAAGTCCAGTGTGTTCGCAGGGTGCAGTGCGGTGTGGCGGCAACAGCAATAACAGCCAGGGCCGAGCAATGTGAACTGTATATTGCAGTAGATTCAACAAGGTTCAGTTAGGCCTGGGAGGGGTGCACAACCATCTGGAACCACTTACGAAACCCATAGCGGCGGTACTTTAGCTTGAAGTGATGCTAACAGCTTCTGCAACAAGGAGCAGGAATGCAGCCTGGCTGGTCCGGCCCAAGTGGGAGGCTTCCTAAGGTGCAGAGTCCCTGTACTATCCCTACTCCTCCTGGACCTTTCCCTGTCAGACGAGGAATCTGTCCCTATATTGACCACTTCGAGAGTTGGAGATCTAAAACACCCCTGATGAAGTCAAAGATCACTGGGAACAGTGTCCAACCCCCCCCCCCCCCACACACACACCCAAAAAAGACATTAAGACAGACCTTTTTTTTTTATAAAATATTTTTACTCAGAACAAAAATATAATAAGTAATAATAAGAGAGTGCAGGGTTATGCAGACAATGCAGGGTTCTCCAGTGCATTACATTCAGAATGCAGGGATCATGAGTGTGCTGTGTTCAGAATGCAGGGTTAAGGAGTGAATTACGCTCCGAATGCAGGGTTGGGGAGTGTATTGTGCTCAGAATGCAGGGTTAAGGAGTGTGTTACTCTCAGAATGCAGGATTAAGGAGTGTGTTGTGCTCTGAATGCAGGGTTAAGGAGTGTATTACGCTCAGAATGCAGGGTTCAGGAGTGCGTTGTGCTCAGAATGCAGAGTTCAGGAGTGTGCTGTGCCCAAAATGCAGGGTTCAGGATTGTGTTGCACTCAGAATGCAGGGATCTGGAGTGCATTATGTTCAGAATGCAGGGATCATAAGTGTGCTGCACTCAGAATGCAGGGTTAAGCAGAGTATTAAGCTTAGAATACAGGGTTAAGGAGTGTGTTATTCTCAGAATGCAGGATTAAGGAGTGTGGTACGCTCAGAATGCAGGGTCAAGGAGTGCATTACGCTCAGACTGCAGGGATCAGGAGTGCGCGGCGCTCAGAATACAGGTTTAAGGAGGGCATTACGCTCAGAATGCAAGGATCAGGGAGTGCACTGTGCTCAGAATGTAGCTTTAACCACTTCAGCCCTGGAAGGATTTACCCCCTTCCTGACCAGAGCACCTTTTGCGATTCAGCACTGCGCCACTTTTACTGACAATTGCGCGGTCGTATGATGTTGTACCCAAACAAAACTGATGTCCTTTTTTCCCCACAAATAGAGCTTTCTTTTCGTGGCATTTAATCATCCCTGCGGTTTTTATTTTTTGTGCTATAAACAAAGAGCGACAATTTTGAAAAAACCCAATATTTCTTACTTTTTGCTATAGGGACTGCAACATTGCGGCTGACATATCGGACACTTTTGACACTTTTTTGGGACCGTGGCATTTATACAGCAATCAATGCTATGAAAATGCACTGATTACTATGAAAATGTCACTGGCAGGGAAGGGGTTAACACTAGGGGGCGATCAAAAGGTTAAATGTGTTCCCTGCTAGGTGTTTCTAAATGTGTGGGAGCTGGGCTGACTGCAGGAGGAAAGTGATCGCTGCTCCCATATACAGGGAACATACGATCACTCTCCTCTCCCCTGTCAGAATGGGAATCCGCTTGTTTACATACTGTACAAGGATCCCCGTTCTGTTACTGCCGGGGAGCGATTGCGGGTGGCCGGTGGACATCGAGCCTGCCCCACCCGCTCACTGGCTCCCCAGCTAGCGTGTGAGCCACCATCAGGTAACGGCGGTACACAGGAGAGCCATGTCGCCGCTGTCATTCCACGGTGTGCAGACGGCAACTGGTCGCACAACTGGGCATTGTGCTCAGAATGCAGGGTTAAGGAGTGTGTTGCCCTCAGAATGCAGGGTTCAGGAGTGCATTGTCCTCAGAATGCAGGGTTCAGGAGTGCGTTATGCTCAGAATGCAGGGTTCAGGAGTGCGATGCGCTCACAATGCAGGGTTATGGAGTGTATTAGACTCAGAATGCAGGGTTAAGGAGTGTGTTACGTTCAGAATGCAGGGATCAGGAGTATGTTAGGCTCAAAATGCAAGGTTTGGGGGGGGTGCGGATGGGAGATGATGTGAAGGGTGGTAGAGGACACTGCTATGGGGGTGACCCTGCCCATAACAGTGTCCACTGCCCTCTTCACATCACTTCCCCCCACCACACACACAGTGGTGTCTTCTGCCCCCCCTTTCCCCTATAGCAGTAACCTCTGCCCCCCCTTCCCTCCCATAGCAGTGTCCTACCTGTTTCGACAGCAGAGACTGTGAGGCAGCACAGTTCTGGACAGAGGGCGGGAGCTGACGGGGTGACTTTTCATATTAGCAAGCTGGTGATTAGTTGCTTAGGACCACCCTGTGCCCTAGCAACCAATCATTTGGCCATCTCCTCATCCACCCTCCGTCATGAGCTGTTGTGACTCATGGTCTCTGCTGTTCACTGATGGCAGCGGTGGAGCAGGCTGGAGGCAGGAGGGAGAGAGAAAGACCGTGACATAGAAGGCGTAGCAGAGCTACGGAGGAGGCTTGAGGTTGGGAGGAGAGACAAGAACCAGCACCTAGAAGGCGGGGGTCGGCAGGGCAGGAACCTGTTTGCGGTCTGCTTGTCACCTGCACGTGGACAACAGGTGGACAACAGGTGGACTGCAATCGACAGGTTGCCGATCCCCGCTGTAGATAGATGATGGTGGCGGCACTCCAAAGTGGATTAAAAAGAAACTTCTTTATTTAGAACACCATCCAATAAACGCGTCTCACTCATCAGCACTTATTCATTACTGAATAAAGAAGCACTGACATGTGAAACGCATTTACCTTCTGCCCTGGAACTGTATGTGTTTTTTGTCATTTTATCTGGATGTACAGCATATAGAAGTTCCTTTTTAATCCACTTTGGAGTGTCGTCACAACCTCGGTGGGTAGCATGAACCTGATAGAAGCGTTGGTGTATCTAGACAAGTTCAGTGTCTTTGGGAAGACCTTAGAGGAGCAAGAAGAGCGTCTAAGGGCTCTCTAGAAAAGAGACTCCATGATGAGAGGTTGAAGCTGTCTTTGGAGAAGTGCCAGTTCTATCGATCCTCGGTCAACTACCTTGGTCACATCGTGTCTGCTGATGGAGTGGCCACTGACCCCCAGAAACTGGAAGCCGTAAGCTCCTGGCTAAGGCCCACTAATGTGACCAAACTCAGGTAATTTATGGGATTCTGTTCCTATTACAGAAGATTTGTCGAGGGATTCCCTAAAATAGCAAGCGCACTCAATGAGCTACTGAAAAGCGCAGAGGAAGACGACGACTCAGATCCGACTAAGCCTGTCCATTCAGGAACAGTGGACTGCCAATGTGAAGAGGCTTTTAGGCAGCTGAAATGGAGCCTAACCACCGCCCCAGTTCTGGACTATGCAGATCCAACCAAGCCATATGAGCTACACGTTGACGCCAGTCAAGATGGGTTAGGCGGGGTGTTGTATCAAGAGCATGACGGCCACCTACGGCCTGTTGCCTATGTGAGTCGGGGCTTGGCACTCGCCGAGAAGAACTATCCCATGCACAAACTGGAGTCCCTGGCCTTGAAGTGGGCAGTGGTGGATAAGCTGAGGGATTACCTGAATTAGGGCAGAGTTTGTGATCAAGACAGACAATAATCCCCTCACCTATATCCTCACTAGCGCCAAGTTGGATGCCAAGGGTCACAGTTGGTTGGCTGTGGGGGGTTTACTTTCAGCCTGAAGTATCAACCGGGGGTCGGAAACAAAGACATGCTCTGTCAAGAAAGCCCCATTGTTCCAGAGACCCTCCAGAAGAATGGGCCCAGCTGACACCTGAAGGCGTACGAGCCTTATGTCAAGGAGCAGAATACCAAGCTGGAGGTGGATCCAGGGCCGAATACATGTCAGCCGCTGGTGTCCTCAGATGTTATTGCACCATCACCCAGGTCAGGGAGGAAGGTCTGCCCAAGCTCTCTAAGAAGGTCTTGCGAAGGGACCATTTGGAAGACCTTCTCTGTAGCTTGGCATTGAAGACCTTGGAGAGCCAATGTCCTGACCTACTCCTCACTGACTCCCTGAAGGAAGCACGCCTGTTGCACAGAGAATGGGATCGGTTGCAGCTGCACCAGGGGGTGGCCTACCGAAGGGGCTCCTCTGATGATCCTGTAGAAAAATGGCAGTTAGTTCTATCAGAAAAACATAGGGAAACAGAATTAACTGCCCTACGTGATATAAACCATGGCCACCTAGGGTCCGAGAGGACTTTCCACCTGGTGAGGGACCGATTCTACTGGCCTGCATGTGGGCTGAAGTCGAGGGTTATTGCCACTCTTGCATCAGGTGTATCCAAAGGAAGACTCTACCTCACCGAGCTGCCCCAATGAGCCATCTTCAGAGCCAGGGACCCATGGAGCTGGTGTGCATTGACTTTCTGTGCTTGGGGCCTGATCTGAGCGGGCAGGGAAACATCCTGGTAGTGACTGACCATTTCACTCGGTATGCCCAGGCATTTCCTACAAAGGATCAACAGGCATCCATGGTGGCCACAATTTTAGTGGAGAAGTTCTTTGTGCACTATGGCCTGCCCCAACGTATCCACTGTGATCAACGGAGAGATTTAGAGAGCAGCCTCAAGAGGCTTTTAGACCTGTTAGGCATCAAGAAGTCCAGAACTACCCCGTACCATCCTCAACCGAACCCTCCTGGAAATGCTTGGGACTCTGACTTCAGAACAAAAGCAGCACTAGAGCAAGCATATAGCCACTATTGTGCATGCTTATAACAGCACCGCGAATGATGCCACAGGATACTCTCCCTATTGTCTGATGTTTGGGCAGAAGGCCCGGCTGCCAGTAGACTTTTGGCCTTTGGCGCGTCCGTAGACCATACCTCAGCAACCTCCCTCAGGGAGTATGAGGATCGCCTACAGAAAAGTCTGAATGCCGTGTCTATGACAAGGCCCAAGCTGCTTCAGATTCCCGAAGATGGAGGAACGAAGGAATCCTTGACCTCAGTGTGTGGGTGCAGGACTTAAAACCGGGTGACAAGGTACTGCTGAGAAACCTGGGTGTCCCTGGAAAGTTTGCTGACCGCTGGAAGTCACAGCCCACATGTCATTTGCAAGCAGCTGCCAGGACTCCCAGTGTATCAAATCAGGCCAGAAGGGAGCACAGGCCCGCTGAAGACTTGACACCGCAACCATCCATTGCCTCTGTCAGAAGCAGTTTGTTTGCCACCACAGCCAGATTCACCGTCCACACCCACGGCCTCTCTGAGATCCTGACCAGATCTCAGTCTGTGCCCCTGTCAGTGCTGTGCTCAGCCCTCTCTTCTCGGAGCAAGCTGCTCAGCCGAGGCTTAATTGCCAGTCTCAGCTTTCACTCTGTCTCACCTGATGTCCATATCCTGCTTTTTAACCAGCTCTCCAATCTACATTAACTGCCTGGATCAGATCTCAGACACCTTCGCCTGGTCAACATCTCTGAAGAAATCTGTGCTGTGTGTTCTTGTCAAAGCCTATTTGACGTTCTCTTCTGGTTCCTGGATTCAAGGCCCTGCTTGGCTGACTCTCCTCCTGGCTCCTGACCCTGCATTTGGTTTGTTTGACCTTGCTGATCTCTGGACTCTTGTTTTACTGGCTTGTTCTGACTATCCGTTCCGGTTACCGAACCCTGGCCATGTTTTGACCATGTTTACTCTGTTTATAACATTTTACCTTTTTATTAAAAAGTGTGATTTTACTGCACTTCTGTCTTTGTCTGATTCATGGTTGCTGACAATAGGCAAGGCCATGAATTCATAAGAATTCAATCCACTTGCTGGTAATATTTTTTACTGATTGGATGAGCAGGATCAATGCATGGATCAGTTTGCCATAGCATTGCAGACGCTCCTGAATCGCACTGCTCACCTGGTTCCACCCACGGTGGCTGTTTTGGCACAACCTGTGTTGCAGGCCGTTCTGGCTGGTGCTCAAGTCTATGTGCAGGCACCCACCTCAAATATTACCTTTACAAGGGGTATTTCTGGTTCCGCTCCACTTCCCCAGAGATTTGGGGGCGATCCAGTTAAATGCAAAGGGTTTCTCTACCAGGTTGGGATATACTTTGAGATGCTGCCCCAGGCGTTCCCCACGGACAGAAGCAAAGTAGGCTTTGTGATTTCTTTGCTTTCTGACAGAGCCTTGGCCTGGGCAAACCATCTATGGGAGACGCAAAAACTCGTTGTGCAGAGTTACCCAGAGTTTGTGGCCTCCTTTAAAAGGGTATTTGACGCTCCTACGCGCTCCACTATGGCTGCCAAAAGCTTCATGTCTATCAAGCAAGGTACGAGAACAGTTTCTGATTACACCATTGAATTCCGTACTTTTGCAGCAGAGGTTGCTTGGAAAAAAAAAACTCTCTCATGCCTGGTTTTTCTCATGGTCTCTCGGATAACATCAAAGATGAGATAGAAGCCTGAGACATACCCACTGAGCTGGAGATGTTGATCACATTTGCCATTCTCATTGACTCCAGACTTAGAGAGAGACCTTCCATTAAGGAGCGCTTGCGAAAGCCTTCTGTATGTTTGGCTCCGAGCTTTGTAGTCCCACCCATGCCTCCTTCACCTCCCATACCTCCTGGTTTCGAGCCTATCAGTGAAGTAGAACCCATGCAGTTGGGCTTCACATGTCTCTCTGTGGATGAGAGAGCCTTTAGGAGGAGGGAGAGATTGTGCCTTTATTGTGGCTAGGCATGTCACTTTTTGAAGTCTTGCCCTACCTGGTCGGGGGGATGCTTGCACCTGAGGTCCTGTAGGGGACAGACTATAGGTGACATTGTTACGTTCCCCGTCAACCTTAAGGATAAGCCCCTGGTTCTGGTTACCCTTTCTTGGTCTGAGTCGTCTATTGAGATACAGTCTCTAATCGACTCTGGGGCTGCAGGCCTGTTCATAGATAGTGCCTTTGTGTCTAAGCACTCAATTCCGCTGCAGCTTCGGGCCACTCCACTCGCTATTGAGGCTATTGATGGGAGACCTCTACAGCCTGCCCAGGTGACTCATGAGACTGCTCCATTGACCATGGACATAGGGGCTCTTCACCATGAGATAATCCAATTCCAAGTCATTTTTTCTCCTCATTTTGCGATGGTTAATGGTTATCCTTGGTTACAGAGGCACAACCCCTCTTTTGATTGGCTTTGTGTTGAGGTTCTTTCCTAGTCGCCACAATGCTGTAAGGCATGTTTTCAGAAAGTGGCTAAGGTCTTGTGTACCTCTTCACTCTCCTCCCTGCTGGAGGAATACCGCAAATTTACTGATGTCTTTGATAAAGGTCAAGCCGGTAGTTTGCCTCCACATCGGTCGTATGATTGTGCAATTGACCTTCAACCTAGTACCATACCCCCTCGTGGCCAGCTTTATCCTTGGAGGAGTATGTTGCAAACGCACTTTCTCGAGGGTTCATCCGCAAATCCTCGTCTCCTGATGGCGCTGGCTTCTTCTTTGTGAAAAAGAAGAATGGCGAACTGAGACTGTAATGGATATTTGTAAGTTCTGTATATAATTGTATTCTATTTTGTATGTATTGCACACTGCACTCATTGTGCACACGGCATTAATAATGTTTTCATTACATGTTTGCATTCTTTCGAGTCCTGATTAGAATTAGCCTGCTTATGTTACGCCCCTTGTTACCATACAAGTACAATTGTAATATTAATGTGATACCTACGTAAGCATGTGTATAAAAACCTTCAATTGGGTCATAATAAAGCAGAACAGTTATTTGGAAAGATGCTGAGTGTATCTTTTGTGTCTGTTCCCTACTGCAGTAGTTATTATTAATTTGGAACAACTAATCAATATGAGGATAGGAGTTGCCTATCTATAAAATTCCTGGTCAGATGGCGAGCCAGCCAGGAGGATTATTTACAGGTGAACCTGAGAATCCAAAACGAGGAGCTTGAGATGATCTGGGAATTTCTGATAATCAGCCTGCTGAGGTAAGCCTTTTGCTTACATTTGAGTTATCAGACTTCCCCGATCGGTAAGGCATTTTTGGGACAAAGGGTACCTATTTTACACCCCATAATGGAACTTTATTGATTGGTGGTTATATGTTATGTCGTCACTGTATACTGTCCATCAAAGTGTTATAGATAAGAAAGGGAAGAATAGTGCTGTTCACAGGTTATATATGAAGTACACATCTGCTAGATAAAGTTGTTTAGAGGCAAGAGGGTATAGGCACAAGTAGAGAAGAGAGACGACTGGCCAGTCATGGGCATTAAATTAAGTAAGGGAATGAAGGGCAAGAGACCCTCAAAAATGCCCAGCACAAGAGGAGCGCTATAAAATATATGAACCGAAGGTGCGGTTCATGCCTATACTGAGCCGTTAGATAAATGGTTAGAGTGGACAGCAATCCACAATGGGTAACTGGGTTACCAAAGGACTAAGAATCATGCAGATTTAAACAGCTAGAGGAACAGCTATCTATGTGAGCGGGATGGATGAAGGGTGACAGACATTTAACACTAGACAGAAAGGGACATTGTGATGTTACGTTGTGGGATAAATTTAGGGTCAGGCACTAAAACTAGTAAATTCTAAAACAGAAAAAGGAGAGTCAAAACAGAATACTTTATATGTTGTCAGAGAGGCAATATGGGATGAGCGCTATGGCTGCCGTCTGATCATAGAAGCTACAGTATGTGAAGTATGGGATTACGGTACAAGGGATATCAGAACAAAATAAGGAAAGCAGAATTTAGGAAGGTAAAACTAAATTTAAGCAGGGGAATATTAAAGAGAGTTAAAAGAAAGTGAGAGTTGATATGCATGTGTTGTGTACAAATGGGAAAAATGTAAGCGATTTTAGAGAGATAATTGTGTATGTGTGTGAATGCTGGAACCTTTAGTCCCACATCATGTGTGCCCTGTGCAGCTGTGACCCCCTCCCAAAGAATGCGCTGGAAGAGGTTTTAGTGGCAAGGACACCCATGATATGACGATATGTATATCATAACAAAATGTGCCCAGTGAATTAATCTAATGATAAACTATGTGATCACAATTATTTTGAATCTGTTTTCCAAACATGGTAAAATGAAGGTTACATTTAAACGTGTACATAGAAAAGTGCACAAAGTATACAATTAAATGGAATATTCCTTGATAGTGGAAACAGTATAAAAAAAAGGGGAAATTAAGTAAAATGTCCTCCTTTAAGGAAATATATCTGTGGATATATATTAGAATTAGGGTGTGATATTGAAATTATGACTGGAGTACTAAATTCTGATATGAGTTTAACAATTTTATTAATAATATAGGTATATTGTAATTGGTTTAGACAATCTTTGGTTGGAAATGAAATCTAAAGGTCTGGTAATACCTTGATGTGCGGTCCATGATGTGAGAGTAATTAATAAAAATGTAAATATAACAGAACCCATCACATCAAGTCCACACACCCTGTTAGGATGGATGCCACCTGCAACCAGCTGTTTTATAGTTTTTGATCTGGCCGAGGGCTTTCTGTTCTGTCATATACAGATTGTTGGTTCTTTTGTTTTTATTTATTTTTGAAATCCAAAGCAGAATGTGTGGATTGTGAAATGATCTGCCTCTTTCCCTTGTAAGTGCAGTGTTATAAGCAGAAGAATACTTTAGATTTATGGACATCTCTGCATGACCACATGGTATTGTTATCATTAATTATGTTATGACATCAGGAAAGTCAGATGGAAACTAAGGACTTGTGTTATTTTGCTAAAGTTAACAACAGAGCAAGCAATGAGAAATTATTTTGCCAGGAAAAAGTTGTCTTTTTGAAACATGACATTGGAGCTTTTACACAAACAGCGTGATAGGAAAACAAGCCATTGTAATATATTTATGCAAGTTGGTCTCCGTAGTGAAGGCTTCACCCCAATATACCAGAGTAGTAGTAGCAAAGTGTTGCTACATGAAGTTTACAAAGTTACAGACATAATTTTTGGTCAAATATTTAATTTTTAATGGTCCCACATTTCTACGCAGCAAATATTGCAAACAGCTAAACTTAATATTTGTCTAATGAAAGGTTTAAAATATGAATTTGTATTGTTGTTTATGTACAAATTTAACAATGAAAAGTGCGTACATTTGAATCCAGCCACTTTATTTGCCTCCATGGGAGGAGGCTGGAGACAAAGAAAACCACATGTGTTAAATTGATGACGTAGGAATCAGTTGCTGTGGGCCCAGTGCAGGACACACTCCCTGAAGACCCACATATTTGATTTTTTGTAGATTTGATCCCGGTTTTATACTGAGGGTGGCAATGCCCATACTGAGTATGCAGTATATCCCCCAGAAGGATACTCTGTATTCAGAGTCATTGGATCCTTCTTTCCCAGCTCAACAAGCAGAGCTCCATGCTTTATCAAAGCCTGTGAGCTATCAAAAGTGTATATATGTATATAAATAGTAGGGAAATTAGAGAGCTTTTGGTCCCATTAGAAGGGCTAGAAGTTGTTTTTACTTCGGCAGGTAAACCAATCAAGTATGCTAAGTTAATTGATTGGCTGTCTTCAGCTTTCCAGCTTCTTGCTGAGGTAGCCATACTAACAGTAAAACTCACAAATGGAAGCAGACCAGGCGACTAAGGATGCAGCATTATGGCCCCGGACACTTGCTGGGTCTGTGCAACTCACAGATTCCAGTCTAGTTCTGGCCCAGTATAGCTGGGATTAATAATTCAACATTAAGGACCCCAGAACGAGAAGAACAAGTGGTCCACAGGGGGCAACTTCTTATGAAACAGGACTTTGGAAAAAGGTGATCTTTTACAGTATGTCTGCCAGCCACTCTTTTCCCTCCAGCTTGACACATGGACCGTGTCATCAGTCACAAGCAGTTATGGCTGCCTTAGTAAATGAGTGTGGGATAGAGCCAGGGTTCAACACAGTTGTTTTGATAACATACTACCTCTTGTTTTACCTGTTACCAAAGGTGTTACCAAAAGCTGAACTTCCTTCCAGAGATTACAAAAAGATATATCCAGATGCCCAAGTCAGGATCTTACGAGTATGCATTTTGTTTGTATGGGCATTCTGGATGTCCAGTGGCAAATACTACTGCAATAAGTACAGAGTGCCATATTCTACAGAGCAGCGGCGGCTGGTGTGGGAGGGGCGCTGGGGCGCCGCCTCCCCGCCGGCAAAAGAGGAAAAAAAAAGTAACCCCGCCCACCTGCAGGTGGCGCCGGTACATTGACTTTCTCTCTTTTTTTTTTTTTCGGCTCCTTGGCTGTCACATGACAGCCAAGTAGTGAGCCTATTGGTTGGCCATTAAAAGCTATGAGTGTGCACTGAGCAGGCGCACACTCATAGCTTGATTGACTGCCCTGAGCCTCCGCTCAGGGTGATTGGATGCGGGGCCCGGGGCGGGTCACTGTGGCAGCGGAGGTGACTTCCGCTCCCACAGAGACCATGACTGCCCGGGACCGACGAGGGGGGGACAGCCGCTCTCCGTGTGCCGAACTCTGCAGACCCAGCGCGCTCTCGCATGCCGAATCTCTGCAACAAGAATCCTGCCTGCTAGATGGGGTAAGTGCGGAGGGGGGGCTCTGCAATGTACCCCACCTGTGTCACTGGCTGCAAACTGCCCCTCCTGTGTCACTGGCTGCATAACCGCCCCACCTGTGTCACTGGCTGCAAACTGCCCCTCCTGTGTCACTGGCTGCATAACTGCCCCTCCTGTGTCACTGGCTGCAAACTGCCCCTCCTGTGTCACTGGCTGCAAACTGCCCCTCCTGTGTCACTGGCTGTAAACTGCACCGCCGTGAATGGGGTAGATCGTCCGTCCTAAGAACAACGTCTCTAAGCCGTACGCTCTCGCGCGACCCAGACGTCTCAAGCCGTGTGCCTCTCGC
>BLSH010449518.1:61829-82639 GCA_018402905.1 Glandirana rugosa | reverse complement strand
TGTGATGCTGAGCAGTATACTGTATCCTGTGATGCTGAGCTGTATACTGTGTCCTGTGATGCTGAGCTGTATACTGTGTCCTGTGATGCTGAGCTGTATACTGTGTCCTGTGTTGCTGAGCTGTATACTGTGTCCTGTGGTGCTGAGCTGTATACTGTGTCCTGTACTGCTGAGCTGTATACTGTATTCTGTGATGCTGAGCAGTATACTGTATCCTGTGATGCTGAGCTGTATACTGTGTCCTGTGATGCTGAGCTGTATACTGTGTCCTGTGATGCTGAGCTGTATACTGTGTCCTGTGTTGCTGAGCTGTATACTGTGTCCTGTGGTGCTGAGCTGTATACTGTGTCCTGTACTGCTGAGCTGTATACTGTATTCTGTGATGCTGAGCTGTATACTGTGTCCTGTGATGCTGAGCTGTATACTGTGTCCTGTGATACTGAGCTGTATACTGTGTCCTGTGATGCTGAGCTGTATACTGTGTCCTGTGATGCTGAGCTGTATACTCCTGACACAATATGTGGAATACAGGGGACAGAGTGGGTGGATTATATAAGGGGTGGGGCTTATTAGAAGTAGGAGGGGTCAAAAGGAAGGGTGGGGCCTGGCGCCCTCCCATCCAAAAACTTCACCAGCCGCCACTGCTACAGAGAGTAACAGAGGAACTATTTTTATAGGAGAGTCCTTTCTAGAAGTTTTGAGGTTTTATTTTTACACCCACTGCCAAAACGTTACAGCCTTAGAACACTATGGCTGTGGGTTCTACTTTCAGCTCACTAACGCCAACGCCATCTACAGCTCAAAAACGCTTATGTTTTTATGGGGCCATTGACTAACATGGAGAGCTGCAAAAAACGCCAGAAAACGCCGGCGTCAAAAAACATCCGTGTGTATGAGGCCTTAAGGTTAATTAATTAATTTGTGTGTTTTCTCCCCAATTCCAGAACCTAACAGTTTAGAAGGATCTCATAAATGAAAGCCAGGTGACTTGTGGATTGGTAAGAGACATTTATATATAAGGAAATGTTTGGAGACGCAATACAGCATCTATTCATGTACAGTTTTGCAAACGTCACCTGGATCCACACCAGACACTGCAAAAATGACTAAATGAAAGAATCTCTGTGTTTGATTTGTTTCCCTCTTGGAATCACAGTCTACAGTACTATTTATTCAAATGCTTTAATTGTAAGGGATATAAATATAGATATATTTAATGGGATTTGAAAAGTAGTTCAGCCATGTTGTAGTCATATTTGTCTTTATTATACGTCTTCCATTATATGTAGAATTGTCTGCGTTTACACTTGATAAATCAGTATGCTGGCAATTAAGCTAGAAGGCCATTCTGGCCACAGGAGTGTACAGCCAATACTCTGTAAATATTTCTTATCATTTATTTTTCACAATGAAAAGTCATTTTGTAATGAAAAAGCTTCTCAGCTAGTATATTCTCCACAATGGAGTTTTGCATTTTTGGCCAGGACTACCCCCATCTAAGCGTGTGGAGGTTCTAGGTTAAAGGTGATAGCAGGTATGGTTAGTGATCAATATATTGATCAAACGAGGGGAGATTGTAATGGTAATTTGTAAGTTCTGTATATAATTGTATTCTATTTTATATGTATTGCACACTGCACTCATTGTGCACACGGCACTAATAATGTTTTCATTACATGTTTGCATTCTTTCGAGTCCTGATTAGAATTAATCTGCCTATGTTACACCCCTTGTTACCATACAAGTACAATTGTAATATTAATGTGATACCTACGTAAGCATGTGTATAAAAACCTTCAATTGCGTCATAATAAAGCAGAACAGTTATTTGGAAAGATGCTGAGTGTATCTTTTGTGTCTGTTCCCTACTGCAGTAGTTAGTATTAATTTGGACCAATAATCAATATGAGGATTACGGAGTTGAGTAATGCAATGAGTGGAAAACTGCGTTTAATACCAGGACAGGCCATCATGAATACCTCGTAATGCTGTTTGGTCTTTGCAACACTGCAGTTTTTCAGGAGTTCATCAACAATGTTCTTTGAGATTTGCTGCAGCAATGTGTGGTGGTTTATCTCGCCGATATTCTCATATTCCAAGTCCCTAGAGAGCCACCACACAGATGTCTGCCGTGTGCTTCAGAGGCTGAGAGATAATAAGTTATAACCTGTATTGTAAATTGGAGAAGTGTAAGTTCCATCGTGAACAGGTTAAATTCCTGGGTTATGTAATTTCCACTGCTGGTTTTTCAACGGACCCAGAGGAGTTATCAGCAGTTCTACAGTGGCCCCGACCCGTGGGTTTACGTCCACTACAGTGTTTTCTTTGCTATGCCAATTATTATCGTAAGTTTATTCGTAACTTCTCGTCTTTGGTCAAACCCCTGACTGATATGACCAGAAAGGATGGTAATCCACAGAATTGGTCTCCGGAGTCCATTAAGGCCTTTGAAACTCTCAAGGCTGCCTTTGTTCCTGCTCCTGTGTTGGCACGTCCTGATCCTACGTTACCCTTCATCCTTGAGGTTAATGAATCCGAGACTGGAGTTGGTGCCCTTCTGTCTCAACCTCTCCCCTCCGAGAGCGCTATTCATCCTTGTGGCTGCTTTTCCAACAAGTTGTCTCCTGCGGAATGCAATTACGAGATTGGGGACAGAGAGTTGTTGGCAATCATTTTAGCCCTTAAAGAATGGAGGCATCTCCTCGAGGGTACCACTGTTCCAGTTCTCATTTTGGGGGCAATGGGCTCTGTTCTTGCCAAGCTTCAATTACATAGTCTCATTCTTACCCGGTACTAAGAATGTAAGGGCAGATGCATTGTCACGACAGTTTTCCTCCGCTTCCAAGATGGAGTCAGTTTCTACTCCTGTGATACCACCTGATCGTATTCTGGCTACGGTTTGTGCCAGTCTCACTTCACCTTTGGGTGACAAGATCCTTGCTGCTCAGATCCATGCTCCTCCTGAGAAACCTTGTGACTGCTGCTTTGTCCCTGAGAGTCTCCATACTGCTGTGCTGCAAACATACCATTCTCCCAAGGCTGCTGGTCACCCAGAAAATAATCCACTCATTTGGGCTATTTCCCAACAGTTCTGGTGGCCTAGTCTCCATGCTGATGTAGCCGACTTCATAACAGCCTGTTCCGTGTGCGCTCAGAACAAAACACCACGACATCTTCTACAACCCATACCCAATGGAGAGCGGCCTTGGACCCACCTGTCTATGGATTTTATTGTGGAGTTTCCTAACTCTCAGGGTAAAACAGTTATCCTTATGGTGGTTGACTGATTCTCAAAGATGTCACATTGTATAATACTAAAGAAGTTGCCCACATCCAAGGAACTGGCATCTATTTTTGCTCGGGAGATCTTTTGCTTACATGGTCTTCCCATGGTGATGGTCTTGGACAGGGGTAGCCAGTTTGTGACCAGGTTTTGGCGAGCCTTTTGTACACAGTTGGAAATTCAGCTTTCCTTCTGCATATCACCCGCAGTCCAATGGGGCCTCAGAACGAGCCAACCAGTCCTTGGAATAGTTTTTACGTTGCAATATTTCTGACCGCCATAACAACTGGTCTGACCTGTTACCTTCGGTGGAGTTTTCTCACAATAATGCCATCAATACCCCTTCCCGATTGTCTTCTCGCAACCTCCGACTCCGTGTTCCCTCACTGAAGCTATCACCACAGTTTATTGGGCCTTTCTGTATTTTTCGCAAGATCAACCCAGTGGCTTACGCTTTAGACCTGCCTTCTAATATGCAAAAAAGCAACCGCTTCCCTACCTCGGTACCACATCCTCATCCTGTTCAGGTTGAGAACCAAGAGGAGTATAAAATACAATCTATCATTGACTCCTGTAGGTTTCGTGGGCACATACAGTACCTGGTTCATTGGAAAGGGTACGGTCCGGAGGAGCATTCTTGGGTCTCATCCTACATGCTCCTGTTCTCCTCCGTACTTTCCATAGACATTTTCCCCTGAAACCTGGTGGCCCCCCGGGGGGGGGGTCATTGAGGAAGGGGTACTGTCAGGGCTGGGCTCAGCCCTCTCTTTTCGGAGCAAGCTGCTCCGCTGAGGGTTAATTGCCAGTCTCAGCTTTCACTCTGTCTCACCTGATGTCCATATCCTGCTCATTAACCAGCTCTCCTAGCTATATAAACTGCCTGGATCAGATCTCAGATGCCTTCGCCTGGTCAACATTTCTGGAGAAATCTCTGTTGTGTGTTCCTGTGAAAGACTTTGCCTATTTGACGTTCCCTTCTGGCTCCTGGATTCAAGACCCTGCTTGGCTGACTCTCCTCCAGGCTCCTGACCCTGTATTCGGTTTGTTTGGCCTCGCTGATCTCTGGACTCCTGTTTCACTGGCTTGCTCTGACTATCCGTTCCGGTTATTGAACCCTAGCTATGTTTTGACCATGTTTACTCTGTTTATAACATTTTACCTTTTTATTAAAAAGTGTGATATTACTGCACTTCTGTCTTTGTCTGATTCATGGTTCCTGACAGCCCCTTTTTGAAGAAGATGAGAACAGCGAGGATGAAGAAATTCTTCTCCTCCCAAGGTGACCGACAACGGGATTCTTAGGCTAGAGGCTCCTGACTTAGTGCCTCAAAATCCACCTTCTGAAGGGTTGGAAGACCCTCAACCTTCCCTGCTGATATCTGACAATGAAGACTTCACATCCTTCATTGAAGAGGAAGCTGAAGCTAATATACAGGAAGAAGGAGAGACCAGTATGCTTGTATCCCCAGAGTCTAAAGAACAGTGAGAGGTTATTCACCCACCCAAAAGACTGACATATGACACGTTGGGTGAAAGCTCTGAAGAGGTCATTCTCATTGCAAAGAGGACTCTTGTAACACCTGACCCTTCCACCGCAGATTTGGTGGACGACAACCCCAACTCACCCCTTGGCACATCTAGCTTGGCTATACCAATTCAGGTGGCCTGTAGGTGGGGCAACCTCACCTCCTATGCTAATTGTTGGGAGTTTCCTCTGTCAGCTTTTTATGCTGGTATAAACTGTCTGGTTTCCTGTGCACACTAACTTGCTTTTCCTCCGTTTGTATTTATAAAGCATGTACCAGGTCAAGGACTGTTACTCCCTTTGGGGACCAAAGTTTCTTTGGTGGGGGTGGATGTAGCAAGGGGCTGGCTATCAGTATCAGATGACATTCAGCAACATTGCTACAGTGAGACTGTCTCCCTCCAATGTTAGCTAAGATTCTGTGTTATCACATCCTGCCACCAAAGCAGTACAGGGAATTGTAATCCCAGAGCTCAAGGGACACATTCTTTTGAATTGCTGGAAAACTATGATTTCCAGCTTGCTGGGAATAAAGAACAGATTTCTGAGAGGAGACGAGCATCCCAGGAGAGACTATAAGAATCTAGGCTTGGGCCTGCTGTCTCTCTCTTGGGATTGGCGTGGATCTGTGTACAGTTAATCTGTTGCTGAAAGTTGTAGTGGTTGCAGCCTGCTTTTACAGATGTATCAACCAGATACCTGGAGGGACACCTGCGGATAGCGTGACTACTATGATCTGCAACAGCCTGAAGGCCGCTCCTGTTCCATCCACTCTGCAGAGGTGACAGATCCACGTGATCCGTGGTGCGGTGAATGCCTGAGACCATTGCTTGAGCCATATACCGGAGAGAGCATCATCATCCCCAATATCCTCAACATCATCTACATCCTGTGTTACTGTTAGGAAAATGGCAGTTTCCAGCTGCCTGTGCGCATTGTGCGCAGCTGTGCACGTATGCGCGGGCCTGTGCGCGCCAATGGCGCCTGTAATGAACCATGTACCTGAGAGAGTAGAGCCTGTCTCTCATAGGAGACAGCTGTGACTCAGAGCCCACTGGAATGGGAACAGTGGTCACGTGAGTACAGCGAGGTAGGAGTGCCTCTGGCAAACAGCAGGAGACTGGATGCTGGAGTGGAACTGGTAGCACTGGACAGCAGACAGCTGGAAACAGGAACAGCAGCAGCAGACAGCAATCACGGGAGCTGGATGCAGGGCACAGGACAGCAGACAGCGGACTGATGAAATGGGCAGAAGGATGGTCGGACACGCCAGGTCAATCACAGATGAACGGAGCAGCAGAATCGGTAGGCGGGGAATGGTCAGAGGCAAGCTGGGTTTGGCAACTGGTATCAGGCAGGCAGAGGTAAGCAGGGTCCAAAACAAGCTGGGTCAGGATAGGAGAAGGCAGGGTGGTCCAAACAAGCCGGGTCAATCAGGTAACGGATCAGGTAGCAGATAACGGGCAAGCAGGTACAGGTACTGACAAGCTGCAGATCAGACAGCACTTAAGCCCAAGTCTGACTTCCTTATAAAGGCCCATGTGATGTGCTGACAGAGATGCTGGGTCCTAGAGCCCTCCTGCTCTGACGGGTTCTGGGTCCTAGAGTCCTCCTGCTATTGGTGTCCTGACAACATCCCTGAGCATGCGTACATGTGCACGCCTCCGAACGGTTGTGGGAACACAAGTGTGCGAGATCGCAACGCTCGTCTGGATCCCTGACAGCGCCAAACGGTCTATTTAGCCAGACAACACTCTGCAGCAGATGCTGTCCATTCTACAGAATTCCCGTGACCCCTGTGATTACTTTAAGAGACTTTCCTGCACCTGTGACCCCTGCTTTACTTGGACTTGTTGCTTTCTACCTGCCCTGATCCCTGGCCTTTTTACTATGACCCTTCTGCCTGATCCTTCTGTACCTTTGCTGCCGGCACATTGCCAACCCTGCTTGCACCCAACCACCCGCCTGCCTGTTCCATCTGTACCACATAGCCAGCCTGTTGCCAACCCGGACTGTACTACCATTCTTCTGCTTGCACACGCTCCAGTGGACCTTCACATACCACCAAGTGACCCAGTCCAACCCTTGTGCCCCTCTGTGCTCTTGAGCTCCCTGTCTGCACTACCAGGGGTTCTCGAACCAGGGGCACAAGAGAGGTGATCCCCTGCATAAGTCAGACTCATCCGCCAGGTACGTGATAGTTCCAGTGTGGTGAGCGGGTGAAAAATTGTTTCTTTACATTTGCCATTATCCCTGATACAAAGATCTGCTTGCACACTAAGTTTGGACACTGTACACAGACATCTATGCTATCCATTAGTCTGCTGTTGCTTGTAGTTCCTCCAAGTTAATCTTACTAAGTCAGTGATCACTGTGAAGTTTCTACAATTTACTTTGCTACAAGGAAGCAATTCTCTGATCTTGTTTTACCCTTTGGGCTTAGCTATTTGTCCCATCTACCAATACCCTTTGCATGCAATTAAAATAATGGAAAGCTAGCTGAAGACCTTTTAAATTAATAAGCAATAACACTGGACTACTCCCACTTCTCTCCCCACTTAGAAGTACATCACTTTATTGAAATAATCAAAGCTGCATTTCACCAAAGAACTCTCTATAAGAGCAGGTTGACTCACGCTATAATTACTGTTTGCTGGAGTTGTACTTGTTTATCCTTCCATTTTTGCTGTTCTATGTGAGTGAGCAGTAGAGATCGGTCTGACACTAGCAGGAGTCGTTCCTCTACACTCATGTTCCTTGCTTACATTGGCAGCATCTGCATTTATTCAGTCTAAAGAAAAGGGACATACATTAAGTGCTGTTTTGGATCAAAAGGTGAAAGTTATTGTTTTACCAATAAAATTTTGTGTAGGTAATCCCGCCCATTGTTATTGAAGTGTTTGTCTCTGCTCTTGGGGTTATTCTGCGGTTCTGAATCCCTTGATAACAGCTTGAATGCACTATTGAGCTATACTGCGCATAACCTCAGTTATTGTTCTTCTATTACATTCTTCGAACATATATACTGTCAATGTTTGTTACCTATCTATAGAAATACTATAGTAAAGAACATTTCTGTGTTTTATCATAATGTGTAATTTCTCCTTGATCTTTGCACTTACACTATTGCCAGGTGTGCCAGAGGGGCTGAGACTGTTCTTGGGGTTGAGAGGCAGAGTAACAGACTGAACATACTTAAGCGGCTCCTGCCAGTGTTGCCAACCCCCCCCGAAGTGAAATTTACTGGCAAAATGCCAAAATTTACAAACAGCACTCATTTTTTTTTTTATGGCAAAAATCATGAAATTTACTGGCAGAGCCACATTTTTTACTGACACTGAAAAAAGTACCTAAAATGACAGTTTTCAGTGCTAAACAGTGCAAGTATCAATATTTAAACTATAAACATATAGCTAGTGCTATTAGCAATGTGTTTAAATTAAACAAAAGTCAAAAAACATATTTCTCCATTGACATGAAGGTCAAGTTACTATAACCCAGCCAGCACAGAGTTCCCCCTTACATTAGAGTCTGCAGAATTCCCCCCTTACAGTGAAAGGGAACCCTTATGTAAATAGGAACGCTGTAGATCATGATCTGAGGGGGTACTCTGATGTAATGGGGGGGCTCTGGTGACCGAGACCTTCCGCAGAGTGAATACATGAAGGTAAGGGGGGGTTACTAATATGGGGGGGAACCTTTATATGAGTGCCCCCTTACATTAGCAACCCCCCCTCAGACTGGCCTGGTGGCGCTGTCACTGACCTCCTCTCAAGTGCACCATGCAGGGCTCAGTCAGACGGCTCCAGCTTGGCGGCTCTGGTTTTATTCTATAGTCTCCTCTCTCCCCACACGTCTGATTCCTCCTGTGACCCCCATCCCAGCGTTGCTCCCACTCTTGACACCTCTCCAGAGTCCAGACTCCCCCTCAGAGACTGCAGACATGATAAAAGACAAGATATGGTCAGAGATTGCAGACGTGATACAGGAGGTGGTCAGAGACTGCAGACATGACACAGGAGGTGGTCAGAGACTGCAGACATGATACAGGAGGTGGTCAGAGACTGCAGACATGATACAGGAGATGGTCAAAGATTGCAGACATGATACAGGAGGTGGTCAGAGATTGCAGACATGATACAAGAGGTGGACAGAGGCTGCGTATATGATACAGGAGGTGGGCAGAGGCTGCGGATATCATACAGGAGGTGGACAGAGGCTGCAACATCATACAGGAGGTGGACAGAGGCTGCGGACATCATACAGGAGGTGGACAGAGGCTGCAGACATCATACAGGAGGTGGACAGAGGCTGCAAACATCATACAGGAGGTGGACAGAGGCTACGGACATCATACAGGAGGTGGACAGAGGCTGCGGACATGGTAGTGTCCTTCTCACCCCCTCACAGTAGCTTCCCCCTCTGTCCACCTTCATATTACCTGTCCACATCAGTGTCCTCCTTCTGTACCCCTTTTACCTCCCCACAGGGCAGCAGCACATCAGTGTCCTTCTCTGTCCCTGAACGGCTTTACCCCCCCCCCCAGTAATGTCCTCCTCTGCCCCCTTTTGCAATCCCCCCACACACAGTTTCATGTCACTCTCCTCATACCTCCTCCTCTCCTGTGGCGAGTGCACGAGCCCCGCTGTGGCCCCGCCAAGAACGAGCATAGTTGCATGGTCGGCTCGTGGCCATATTTTTTACGGGCAACACTGCCTGTATCGGACATTTATGGACAGCCCGAAAAATGGCTTACGTTTATGGGCTGTCCGTAAGTTAATGGACGGTTGGCAACACTGGCTCCTGCGGGGGTAGTGCTGCACATGCATATCTGCTGTCTTCAGCTTTCTATATTCTTTAGTGAGTGAACAACATGCTAGAATTTTTACTTCCTCTTTCAGCAGTAGGAGGGTAGTCTTGGCATACACTGTGAGGTGATTGGAGGAAAGGCACACCACCCTCCACATAGGCAGATGAAGAAAGAAACCTGCAGAGTTGTGCTGTGAATAGACAAGCTCTCTGCTAATTTATTTATAGCAACCTTCCCGACACAAATTTCCAACTGATATTATCTCCCATGTCTGAGAACTTGTCAGAAGTTATCATGCTGATAAGAGGAATGAAGGAGCGGAAAGACACTGGAACTTTGGAGAGAGATAAGTAAACGCTACAGATAGATGTGCCCAGGTCAAATTTTATGAATCGGGTTTACATCCACTTTAAGCTTGTCAACGTTATGGATTCAAATCTATGGTAATGTGCCGTAAATGCACCTGTAGCATTTACAGCATGTTTAAAGTGGTTGTCAACCTGTGACAACCACTTTAGCCTACAGATAAGCCTAGAAAAAGGCTTACCTGTAGGTGCTCTGCATATCTCCCAAACCTGCACAGTTCAGGAAATATGCAGTGTTCTGCATGTGCCGATATCATTTTGGCACATGCGCAGTGAAGAAAGGGCATCTGTGCTATTTCTCCTCTGACACGTGCCGCGACTGGAGGCTCCCGCGCGCATGCGCGGGAGTGACGTCACGTGACTCGCGGCCCCGGAAGGAAGAGGGGCAGAAGATGGACGCCGCCAACACAGGGGACATCGCTGGATGTCGCAGGCTTCGTTTGCAGGTAAGTGGGGTTGTCAGTGAGGTTAAAAAAAAACACTTCCCCCAAAAGTCACTTGGAGGGAGTATGGGGTGCAATTTTTAACTTGCCTTAAATGTGCATTAAACACATTTAACGCTATGGGTTGAAACTGCAAAGCAGCCACATACTGTATGTACTGAGGTGAATGAAAAACAAAAGAAAAACATTTCCAGAAAAATACATTTCTACTATATTAGACTCTTAGTATTTGTAATTATTTTAGAGAACAAAACGGATTTCCAGAAATGCATTTACAGAATGCCATGTGATGGGTCCCAGGTAAACATGTGCTGTGATATAATTACATATGAGTCAGGTTTTTTGCTGTTCTGGTAGCTGTGATTCCCAGCAGAACCAATAGCATTTACAGTCACATACAAACAAGATACTTGAAGAGAAGGAAGGAGGGAGAGAGAGAAATCATTTCATGTTTTATTCAGATGTTGGTAAATCATTTTCTGTCCTCTACTTAGGCAGGATTGCTTAGCAATATCTTTTCAGGAAGCTTCCACTGTGCTCTATTTTTACTGAACCTCACATGATTTTCTAGACCAGAGAACACAACATTCTGTTTTTCCTGAAAATGAGATCAGATGTGTTGTCATTCAGTGCTCTTCTCTTGCTAGACATCACTTACTGTGCAGACTCATCAAGTAATATCTGCTGAAAACCTGCTATCAGTGTCAGTGTACACCTGAATTTATGATGTTCTTTTTCTTTGCAACACAATGAATGTACTCTGCAAATCTAAGAAGCTTGTCCTGGACTGGTGCAGGCCTACGGTGAATATTTGGGAGGTTGTCCACAAAGCAACCTAAACAGGAGCCTATGGTCTGAAGGAAGTCCAAGCCTGGGGAAAGAGTTACAACCTACAACCTTTATGTTCCTGCAATGAAGCAGCAATAGCTATATGCTTATCTGTCACTTTACAAGAAAAACTGTACTTGTAGGCAGTTGGGGGTTGGTTAACTAAAACTGGAGAGCGCAAACTCTGGTGCAACTCTGCAAAGAAAGCAGTTTTTACAGCTTACATTTTTTTTCTTTCAAAGCTTAATTGAACAAGCTGAAGTTAGAAGCTGATTGGCATCAGATTTTGCTCGTTTTTTTTCCCCATAAATTTTATTGGAAAATCGAAATAGGTTTACATTGTGGTACAACCAATTACAAAAGCAAAAAAAAAAGAAATTATCATAAGATACAAACATTAGGGTGACAGTTGCATGTATATCTTACTATCATATACAGTAGTAGGTAACAGCACACTCTTGATGAAAGGGGATTGCATGTGCATTCATGAAATGGTTGGGTTCAATTAGGCATGAACAGTAGCTGCATATTACTTATCGAAGCACTAATTTGTCTGTCTAATGTTAAAAAGGGTGGAAACCAAACTGTCACTTGGCGGTCTAGTGCACCCTCATAGTTTGTAATCAGGATTCACATCATTGGGCCATGTAGAAGTAGAGAGTTGCTAAACTTTCATAGAACGGTTAAGAGCGTAAACCATGAGAAGAGAAAGTGGAATGGGTGTTGAAGAAGGAGTAAGGGGGGAGCCCAGAGAAGGGGAGAAAAAAAGGGGGTTTATGGGGGGTAGAGATAGAGGAGAAGGGGGGAAAGGGGAAGGAAAGGAAAAAAGAGGAAATAGGAGAGGAGAGGGGGGGGGGGTCTTGTTGGCTGAAGGGGGGCATATGAACTGCCTCCGCCTTCAGGGGCAGGTGGGGTTGGGGGGCCAATGCAGCCAAGACCGGATTTTGAGGATCTCATTAGGTATGGCTTGCACATTTTAATTTTAGTAAATCAACGCTTTTGTGTCTGATGGGGCAGGCTTAGCGAATACAAAGAAATTGGGGGACTTTTCTGTGCCTATTGCATACATCCCAACTTTAGAACCTGAGAATGAGGGACACTGAAGGCATTAGCCAGTGATCATACTTGCCAACAGTCCCTATTTTCCCGGGACAATCCCGATTATTGGACCCTCGTCCTGACTGGAGTCCATCCCGACCGAAATCCCGGGATTTTGAGCTTTTCCTGGGCATCAGGACTTCTTATGGCACTGTGACCGGCTGCAGCTGGCTTCAAAAACATAGCCACAATATGGCCCTGAGATCTCTTTTCCTGTGTGTTCGGTGGAGAAGAGAGGGATGTCCAATCTGTGCAGCCAATCAGCTTCTCTCTTCAGTGTATAACTAGACAATTCTCTTGTACACTGAAGCCAGTTAGCTGCACGGATCAGAGGCCCCTCCCCTCCCTACTGAACACACAGAGTCCTGCACACGAGTAAGAGCCGCCGGTCTGGCAGCGGGGGGGAGGGGGGTGGTGTCTGTGATGCTGGCTATATACCCTGATATCTAAGGCTATATATAATCTGTAATGCTGGCTATATACCCTGATATCTGAGACTGTATATGATCTGTGATTCTGGCTATATACCCTGATATCTGAGGCTGTATATGATCTGTGATGCTGGCTATATACCCTGATATCTGAAGCTGTATATGATCTGTGATGCTGGCTACATACCCTGATCTATGAGGCTGTATACCATGATCTGTGATGCTAGCTATATACCATGATCTGTGATGCTGGCTATATACCTGTCAGGAAAAGCCTCACCAGGTGGTGGTACTGTGGCTCCTGGATCCATGGGCTGCAGTTTCAGTGTCCACCAGCGGGTGTCTCCCAGCAAACAGAAGCTTATGAGTCATCACCTGTTGCTGGTTGCAGGAAAGATATTTAACCACTTCAGTCCCCCTTTAGGACCAGAGAACTTTTTGCGATTCGGCACTGCCTCATTTTAACTGACAATTGCGTGGTCGTGCGACATTGTACCCAAACTAAATTTGTGTCCTTTTTTTCCCACAAATAGAGCTTTCTTTTGGTGGTATTTGATCACCTCTGCATCATTTCTGATTGCCGTTATAAACAAACAAAGAGCGACAATTTTGTAAAAATAAAAAAATTTTCTTACTTTTTGCTAAAATACATATCCTAAAAAAAAACATTTTTTTTCATCGGTTTTGGCCGATTTATATTCTTCATCATATTTTTGGTAAAAAAAAATCACAATCGGCGTTTATTGATTGGTTTGCTCAAAAGTTGCCGCATTTACGAATGATGAGAATTAATTTATGGGGTTTTTATTTTTTTTTTTTTACTGGTAATGGCGGCAATCTGCTATTTTTAGCGGTACTGCGATATTGCAGCAGACATGTCGGACCATTTTGACCATTTTCAGTCCCGGAAGGACTTGCCCCTTTAGGACCAGAGACATTTTTGCGATTTGGCACTGCGTCACTTTAACTGACAATTGCGCGGTCGTGCGACATTGTACCCAAACTGAATTTGCGTCCTTTTTTTCCCACAAATAGAGCTTTCTTTTGGTGGTATTTGATCACTTCCGCATCATTTCTGATCGCCGTTATAAACAAACAAAGAGCGATAATTTTGTAAAAAAAAAAACTATTTTTCTTACTTTTTGCTAAAATACAAATCCAAAAAAAATATAAAAAAAAAACATTTTTTTCATCGGTTTTGGGCGATTTATATTCTTCCTCATATTTTTAAATATTTAAAAAAAAAAAATCACAATCGGCTTTTATTGATTGGTTTGCGCAAAAGTTGTCGCATTTACGAATGATAAGAATTCATTTATGGGGTTTTTATTAATTTTTTTACTAGTAATGGCGGCAATCTGCGATTTTTAGCGGTACTGTGATATTGCAGCGGACATGTCGGACCATTTTGACACTTTTTTGGGACCATTGGCATTTATACAGCGATCAGTGTTATGAAAATGCACTGATTACTGTGTAAATACCACTGGCAGTGAAGGGGTTAACCTGGAGGGGGCGCTCTAAGGGTTAACTGTGTTCCCTCAGTGTATTCTAACTGTATGGGGGTGTGGGCTGGCAGGGGGAGGGGAGTGATCACGGCTTCCATATACAGGAAGCCTGTGATCACAGCCCTTCCCTCTCTGTCAGAACAGAGATCCGTGTTTACATACACGGACCTCCGTTCTCTCACTGCGGGGGAGCCATCGCGGGTAGTCGGCGGAGATCGAGTCTGCCCTACCCGCTCCTGCCCCCCCCGTGACACAGTGAGTGTGCGAGCGCGCCTCCAATGGTCAATCCACAGCGGGTGGTCGGCAAGTGGTTAAAACGTGTCTGCCATGTGCTTAGTGCCTTGGTGTTTGGTCTCCATGTGCCCCTGACCTGTGATCCTGTATCTGTTCCTGGACCCCTGTCTTGCAGCCTGATCCCTTCCAACCTGCTCTCTCAGTTATCCGTTCCTTGTTCCTGCCCTGTCTTGCCCCCAGCTCCCTCTGACAGATCTCCTGTGTATGACCCTGGCTCGGCTACGTTTATGGCTTGGCATTTCCCTATCCACTGTATATACTTTGTTTAGGCAGTTGTTCTTTGTGTGTCACTATTTTGTCATTTGGCTTGTTTTACACTGTTTGCTATGCTGGAGTTGTGTTTACATCTTTATCCACTTATCTATTAAATAAATTATATTATTTTACAATACTTGTGCCTGGCATTCTCTGTTGCAGTTCACACATCTCTGGTCACACCAGTTGCTGACAATACCATGATCTGTGAAGCTGTATACTATGATCTGGCAGGCTGTGCTATTTACCATGATCTCTGAGGCTGTATACAATGATCTGGCAGGCTGCGCTATATACCCTGATCTGTGATGCTGCCTATATACCATGATCTGTGAGGCTGTATGCCATGACCTGGCAGGCTGTGCTATATACCATGATCTCTGAGGCTGTATACCATGATCTGGCAGGCATCTGTGATGCTGGCTATATACCCTGATCTGTTAGGCTGTATACCATGATCTGGCAGGCGGCACTATATACTATGATCTGTGAGGCTGTATACCATGATCTGGCAGGCTGTGCTATATACCACGATCTCTGAGGCTGCGCTCTATACCATGATCTGTGATGCTGGCTATATAACATGATCTGTGAGTCTGTATACCATGATCTGTCCGGCTGCGCTATATACCATGATCTCTGAGGCTGTATACCATGATCTGGCAGGCTGCACTATATACCATGATCTGTGATGCTGGCTATATACCATGATCTGGAAGGCTGCGCTATATATCATGATCTGTGAGGCTGTGCTATATATCCTGATCTGTGATGCTGGCTATATACCATGGACTATATGCCTTGGGTGTAAACAATGCCCCCATACACTTTACCCCCTGGATACATTGGAGGTTAAGGGTGATAGGAGGGAGCCAGGGTGGCATTGTGACCTGTCACCCCTCTCTCATTCCTGCAGAACATCATTCCTGTCTTCCCTCTCCCATAAGTGCAGAACAGTTATGGAATAGACTCCCTCCAGAGGTGGTTTTGGCCAGCACGGTAGATTGCTTTAAAAAAGGCCTGGATTCCGGCTGCATGCAGGGCGAATATCTCCTAAACCATGCAGGTTTAGGGGATATTCTTTTTACCTACAGGTAAGCCTTATTATAGGCTTACCTGTAGGTAAAAACAGCTTTGGGGGTTTACTAACACTTTAACTCTACTCCAAGTCCTGCAGAACATCACTCCTGTCACTCCTCTCCAATCACTGCGGAACATCACACCTGTCAGCCCTCCCCCAGGCCTGCAGAACATCACACCTGTCACCCCCTACCATGCCTGCAGAACATTACATCTGTCACCCCTCTCCCAGCCCTGCAGAGCATCACAACTGTCATCCCCTCCCATCCCTGCAGAACATCACACCTGTCACCCCCTCCTATCCCTGCAGAACATCACATCTGTTACCCCTCTCCCAGCCCTACAGAACATCACATCTGTGTTTACAAATAAATATCTGGAATGCATGCATTTGTATTCAGCCCCCTTTACTCTGATACCCCTAACTAAAATCTAGTAGAGCCCATTGCCTTCAGAAATCACCTAATTACTAAATAGAGTCCACCTGTGTGCAATTTAATCTCAGCACAAATACTGCTGTTCTGTGAAGCCCTCAGAGGTTTGTTAGAGAACCTTAGTGAACAAACAGAATCATGAAGGCCAAGGCACACACCAGACAGGTCAGGGATACATTTGTGGAGAAGTTTAAAGCAGGGTTAGGTTATGAAAAATATCCCAAGCTTTGAACATCTCACGGAGCACTGTTCAATCCATCATCAGAAAATGGAAAGTGTATGGCACAACTGCAAACCTACCAAGACATGGCCGTCCACCTAAACTAACAGGCCAGGCAAGGAGAGCATTGATCAGAGAAACAGCCAAGAGGCCCATGGTAACTCTGGAGGAGCTGCAGAGATCCACAGCTCAGGTGGGAGAATCTGTTCACAGGACAACTATTAATCATGCACTCCACAAATCTGGCCTTTATGGAAGAGTGGCAATAAGAAGGCAATTGCTGAAAGAAAGCCATAAGAAGTCCCATTTGCAGTTCGTGAGAAGCCATGTGGGGGACACAGCAAACATGTGGAAGAAAGTGCTCTGGTCTGATAAGACCAAAATTGAACTTTTTGGCCTAAGAGCAAAACGATATGTAAAACCAACACTGCACTTCACCCTCAACACACCATCCCCTCTGTGAAACATAGTGGTGGCAGCATCATGTTGTAGGGATGCTTTTCTTCAGCAGGGACAGGGAAGCTGGTCACAGTTAATGGCAAGATGGATGGAGCCAAATGCAGGGCAATCTTAGAAGTAAACCTGTTAGACTCTGCAAAAGACTTGAGACTGGGGTGGGGGTTCACCTTCTAGCAGGACAACTACCCTAAACATACAGCCAGAGCTACAATGGAATGGTTTAGATCAAAGCATATTCATGTGTTAGAATGGCTCAGTCAAAGTCCAGACCTAAATCCAATTGAGAATCTGTGGCAAGATTTGAAAATTGCTGTTCACGGACGCTCTCCGTCCAATCTAACAGAGCTTGTGCTATTTTGCAAAGAAGAATAGGTAAACATTTCATTCTCTAGATGTGCAAAGCTGGTAGAGACACACCCAAAAAGACATGCAGCTTTAATTGCAGCGCAAGGTGGTTCTACAAAGTATTGACTCAGGGAGGCTGAATATAAATGCACGCCACACTTTTCACATATTTATTTGTAAAAAAAAATGAAACCCATTTATCATTTTCCTTCCACTTCACAATTATGTGCCAATTTGTGTTGGTCTATCACCTAAAATCCCAATAAAATACATTTACATTTTTGGTTGTAACATGACAAAATGCTGAAAATTTCAAAGCGTATGAATACTTTTTCACTCATGGTTAGTGTTTGGCTGCAGCCATTTATCATCAATCAACTGTGTTTACTCTTTTAAAATCATAATGACGACAGAAACTACCCAAATGTCCCTGATCAAAGGTTTACATACTGTGGTGATTTTGGCCTGATATCAAGTTGACACACAGGGGTTTGAATGGCTATTAAAGGTAACCATCCTCACCTGTGATCTGTTTGCGTGTAATTAATGTATAAAATGTCAATGAGTTTCTGGACTCCTGACAGACCCTTGCATCTTTCATCCAGTGCTGCACTGACGTTTCTGGATTCTGAGTCATGGGGAAAGCAAAAGAATTGTCAAAGGGTCTGCGTGAAAAGGTAGTTGAAGTGTATGAAACAGGAAAGGGATATAAAAAGATATCCAAGGAATTGAGAATGCCAATCAGCAGTTATCAAACTCTTATCAAGAAGTGGAAAATGAGGGGTTCTGTTGAAACCAAACCATGGTCAGGTAGACCAACTAAGATTTGAGCCACAACTGGGTTTTTTGCCAATGGGCAGGAATGGGCAGCTTTACCATCTGATAAGATAAAGAGCCTCATCCACACATACCACAAAAGACTTCAAGCTGTTATTGATGTTAAAGAGGGAATACACGGTATTAAGTTAAATTTTGGTCTCATCACTCCAAATGACTTTGTGCCAGAAGGATTGTCTCTGTGCTGTTTGGCATATTGTAAGCGGGATAGTTTGTGGCATTTGCGTAGTAATGGATTTCTTCTGGCAACTCGACCATGCAGCCTCCTTTTTGCCTCCTTATTGTCCAACTTGAAACAGCCACACTACATGGTTTCAGAGAGTCCTGTATTTCACCTGAAGTTATTTGTGGGTATTTGCATCCCAAACAATTTTCCTGGCAGTTGTGGCTGAAACCTTAGTTGGTCTACCTGACCGTGGTTTGGTTTCAACAGAACCCCTCATTCTCCACTTCTTAATTATAGTTTGAATACTGCTGATTGGCATTCTCAATTCCTTGGATATCTTTTTATATCCCTTTCCTGTTTTATACAGTTCAACTACCTTTTCCCGCAGGTCCTTTGACAATTCTTTTGCTTTCCCCATGACTCAGAATCTAGAAATGTCAGCACTGGATGAAAGATGTAAGGCTTTGTCAGGAGTCCAGAAACTCATTGACCTTTTATACACACACACTAATTACAAGCAAACAGATCACAGGTGAGGATGGTTACCTTTAATAGCCATTCAAACCCCTTTGTGTCAACTTGTGTGCATGTTATCAGGCCAAAATCACCAAGGTAAGTAAACTTTTGATCAGGGTCATTTGGGTAGTTTCTGTTGTCATTATGATTTAAAAAGAGTAAACGCAGTTGATTGATAATAAATGGCTTTAGCCAAACACTAACCATGAGTTAAAGAAAGGTTTTTGTGTTATCATTCATATTCTCTGAAAAAAATATATATATATGTGTTTTATTCAAGACCCCATCCATGTCTTTGTAAACGGCATAGTGTATGAGAGTATAAGTCAATATATTTTTGATTATATATTCATTTATGTACATATAGTGCTCGTTAGTTTGATATTAGTTTTCTTCAGCTTCATGGGTGTCCACGAGTGCTTTTTCTCTTCCTCCTCCTTGATAGGAGTATATGGTCCACAAAGACATAGCAGAATGTCTCAGCTTCCTACTTGATAAGAGGAGCATTTTTTCTACAAAAACATGGCAAAATGTCAGTAATAGAAGCACTTGAGGACGTTCTGTTGGATGAAATGCGTAGGGCAGAGTCTATGCCCTGATGGCATGACAATGCATCAGATCCCGATCAGCAGCTTTACTTGTGAGTTATCTATGCATTCTCAGATAAGCTTTAGATGCATGTTAAGTGATTGTACCTATGTTTTAACAATAAACAAATTACACTATGGCCCTGCCTTGTCTGCTCCAATTTTGCCAGTCTACAAACTTCCTGGAAGGAACAAGAGAGGAGAGAAGGTTCAGACTGTTAAAGGTTGTGGCTTGGCTGGCAAGGAAGGTGAGAGCTACTCTGAATGATCAAGCTCTTTTAGCTGCGTGCTTTGCAGCCCATATTTCCGGTGAGTGTTGAATGCATTGGAAGAATTCCTCTCGATTGAAATGAGGTGGTGGGTGACACTACCATTCTTGATTTCTTGTATTTGAGTGAATTATATTTCAGAGACTTTCTTAGCATCACATTTTTTATTGCGGATGCATTATCACAATGGCCTCTAGTTGCACTGCTTTTGTGGACATACATCATTTTCACTGGATGCACAATTCATTTATTCACAACTGGTTGGTTTGTTTTTCTTTGCAGTCACTGCAGCATAATGGAAACAATACTTATCATACTGAGGCTGTGGTTCTCTAGCCAGGCTAACACTTAGTATACCTCCACCTGTCAGGATCCCTTGTTGGACGACTGCTCCCACCAAGTTGAGTCTAGACTTGTCCTGCTTCTTCTTGGATGGAATAGTCATCTACCTGTTGTTTTGAAGATCCTCTGCCATATTGTGTCCCCTTCTTCTGGCCTGAGGCCCACCCACTCACATGTTCCCAGTCTGAGGCCTGTTACCTGGAATAAAGAATGTCCAGTACAAAAGCATTTTCAATGCTTTACTGCAAACTGTTCAGCTAATTACTCTGGTATAGAGTTGAGCGAACACCTGGAAGTTCGGGTTCTGCTGGTCCGTCCGAACTTCGGGACAAAGTCCGGGTCCGGGTCCGGACGGAACCCGAACGATCGCACGGACAACGAACCCCATTGAAATCAATGGGGACCCGAACTTTTAGGCACAAAAATGGCTGTAGCAAAGTCCTGGAAAGCCCCAGAGGGCTGCAAAAGGAAGTAAAATGGGGGTAAGGGTAGGGCAAGCGCCCTACATAAAAATGGGGACAGGGAAATAACTTTAAATATTTTTAAAAAAATAAAAACATAAAAAATGCAAAAATGGAGATGAATGTGGTTCATCTTCAAACTGTGTCTGAAAAGTATTAATTAACGGTAGAAGCCATATAACTGTTCTAAAATCATCTTCAAACTAGGGCAAGTGCCCTACAAATAAATGGGGATAGGGAAAATAAGGCCTGGG
>BLSH010449518.1:20979-40072 GCA_018402905.1 Glandirana rugosa | reverse complement strand
CGTACTACCGTCATTCGGTCGTTGTTCGACTCCCGGAGTAAGCCCATTCTGGACACGTGTCCCCGTGTCCCCGTGTCCCCATCTCCGAAGAGGGTGGGAAGCGAAACTTCGGAGGCCCGTTGGTCAGGGATTAGGCCTTTAATGTTTTGGGCCTGATTTGTTTTTTAAACAAAAGAGGTAGGTAGGCCTTTATGTTTAAGACCACGGGGAGTGTATACACTCTGGGGACACATGATGACATCGTCCCGTTATCTAGTCAGGTTCACCATCCGTTTGCGTATTGGCTATTGTCCGGTCCCAGTCAAGTGCACATTCGTCAGGTTTGCTATCCGTCTTCTAATCAACTATCACTTGGACTGATCTATTGCCCTGCTACAGTAGTACACAGGGGTCTCACATATGTGAGGGGCACCAGAATTTGTATTTCCGGATGGATGGAGAAAACAAATTTTTTGTTTAGTCCGGGTTTTGTAATTTCCGGATTAGGGACTGGTTGCCCGGAGGCTTCAAAGCGAAGGGTGGGAGAAGCCTCTACCCCTGTGCCCCTGTGCCCCTGTGCACAGGTCTTACCCGAATGAGGCCCTCAGCTTGTTGCTGGCTTACTGCCATCATGCCTCTGCTTGCTGCATGACCTGACCACACCTCTGCCTGCTACCTGGACTATGGAAGAAATTAGCTGTAGCAAGAGGAAGCATGTTTATGAATGACTGGAGAGCTGTATAGTGAGTGACTGCAGGTGACAATGTACCAGGACCAATATTATGGCTGTGCTGGCTGTCTGGACAATTTCTATAGACAAATGCTTTGGCTGTGCTGACAATGTCCTTGTACAAACTATAGACAATATTCCTGCCTGCTGTCTGGATAACTACTATTGCCGTCACTAAGCACATCCCTGCCTGCTGCCTGGACCAATGCTCTCCTAGGTGGACACTACTATAACCACAGGTAATACTTCTTTTTTTACCCTTTCCTCAATAGAATTTATTTTGGAGTGTAATTCTTAGTATGTACATGCTATTTGATGATGTGTGGTTCTCAGGAAATTATATGTGTAATTTATGCTCCTAGAACGCCTGATGGTACCATTTGGATGTTGGGCCTCTGTATGTGTCCAGGTTGTGTAAAAGTCTCACACATGTGGTATCGCCATGCTCGGGAGTAGCAGCAGAATGTATTTTGGGGTGTCATTTTTGCTATGTACATGCTATGTGTTGGAAATATCTTGTTAATGGACGACATTGTGTAAAAAAATGCGTTTTCATTTTTTCCCCAAAATTTCCAAAACTTTCTGGAAAAAAATAACATGTTCAAAAGACTCATTATGCCTCATATATTATGCGTTGGGGTGTTTGCTTTCCAAAATGGGGTCATTTATTGGCAATTCCATTGTCCTGGTGATCCAGGATCTTCAAAAGTGTAATAGGTGGTTGAGAAATGAGATGTGCAATTTATGCTCGTAGAACATCTGAAGGTGCTAGTTCAATGTTGGGCCTCTGTGTGTGGCCGGCTGTGTAAAAGTCTCACACATGTGGTATCGCCATACTCGGGAGTAGCAGCAAAATGTATTTTGGGGTGTCATTTTTGCTATGCACATGCTATGTGTTGGAAATATCTTGTAAATGGACGACTTTGTGTAAAAAAAAATGCGTTTTCATTTTTTTTCCACGTATTCCAAAAACTTCTGGAAAAAAATGACATTTTAAAAAGACTCATTATGCCTCATATATTATGCGTTCGGGTGTTTGCTTTCCAAAATGGGGTCATTTTATGGGCAATTCCATTGTCTTGGTGCTCCAGGATCTTCAAAAGTGTAATAGGTGGTTGAGAAATGAGATGTGCAATTTATGCTTATAGAACGTCTGAAGGTGCTAGTTCAATGTTGGGCCTCTGTGTGTGGCCGGGCTGTGTAAAAGTCTCACACATGTGGTATCGCCATACTTGGGAGTAGCAGCTGAATGTATTTTGGGGTGTCATTTTTGCTATGCACATGCTATGTGTTGGAAATATCTTGTAAATGGACGACTTTGTGTAAAAAAAATGCGTTTTCATTTTTTTTCCACATTTTCCAAAAACTTCTGGAAAAAATGACACGTTCAAAAGACTCATAATGCCCCATATATTATACGTTGGGGTGTTTGCTTTCCAAAATGGGGTCATTTTATGGGCAATTCCATTGTCCTGGTGCTCCAGGATCTTCAAACGTGTTATAGGTGGTTGAGAAATGAGATGTGCAATTTATGCTCGTAGAACGTCTGAAGGTGCTAGTTCAACGTTGGGCCTCTGTGTGTGGCCGGGCTGTGTAAAAGTCTCACACATGTGGTATCGCCATACTCGGGGGGTAGCAGCAGAATGTATTTTGGGGTGTCATTTTTGCTATGCACATGCTATGTGTTGGAAATATCTTGTAAATGGACAACTTTGTGTAAAAAAAAATGGGTTTTCATTTTTTTTCCACATTTTCCAAAAACTTCTGTAAAAAAATGAACCATTCAAAAGACTCATTATGCCTTATATATTATACCTTGAGGTGTTTGCTTTCCAAAATGGGGTCATTTTGTGGGCAATTCTTCTGTCCTGATGCTAGGGGGCCTTCACAAGTGTGATAGGTCGTCATGACATTAGATGTGTAATTTATGTCCCTAGAATACCTGATGGTGCTTCCTGCATGTTGAGCCTCTGCATGTGGCCAGGCTGTGAAAAAGTCTCAGACATGGGGTATCGCCATACTCAGGAGGAGTAGCAGAATGTGTTTTGGGGTGTAATTGCAAGTATGCATATGCCATGTGAGAGAAATAACGTATTAATATGACAATTTTGTAAAAAAAAAAAAAAAAATTATCTTCATTTTACAAAGAATTGTGGGAAAAAATGACAACTTCAAAGAACTCACCATGCAACTTACTAAATACCTTGGATACCCTTAGGTAAGGGCACTGTGGATCCGTCATTTCCGCTCAATGAAACGCAGGAGGAGTGCAATCGGCGTCCCCTGCATTCTCATACGAATGGAGGTTGGTGGAGAATACTGACAGATTACAGGCTGGTTTGATTACCATAATAGGAATCAGAGTATCTGGTGAGTAAGACTAACTCACTGGGTGAAAAGGGGGAGGATCGTGTTTTCATATACTCATAAACAGCAATGTTGAAGAGAATGTTTGCTAGATGGACAGTCACATCCATGAATATTTCATGTAGCAGCAATACATCTTGGACTTTTAAATAGATTTACAAACAAGCCTTTTACTGTGCACGGTTCCATTTGATGATATAGACACAGCACTTTTTGTTTCTTTGCACGTTTATGATATATTTTGCACTTAAGGGTACATTTTGAGTACTAATTTATGACATGCAAATATTGAACTTTTTGTTAGATTATGCATGTATGTTTTTCTGAATCTAATATTTCTAGTAGGGTGAATCCTGATGTGATGTAGGTTTACCTTTTGAATGACCAGTCGGAGCGCGGTTCATTATTATCAATATTCTTTGTTCACATTTGTGAATTTATACCAGCTGCCTCACAACTCAAAAACAATTGAAAGGCAGTGACGTCAGCGCGTCCTCCCGTCACTGCCTTTCGATTTTGTGTACACACCAAGCCGGGCTTCTTTCCTATGCTTGCGATTTCAGATGTCATGTAAGTGCAATTGTTTTTTGATAAACCTTTTTAATCAACAATATCACACTATCTGGAGCCTTTCTTTTTATGGTGCATGCGTGAATATGATGAAGTGGACCGGGGCATCTGTCTAAATACCACCGTTCTGGGAGGAATTTTCCCCATTCCCTTGGGGGGACCCTGGTCGGGTGATTAGCCAATGTGCTACTCAGCTTACATTTGGTAAGCAGTCATTTTATCAGGTGGCGGCATATCACTCTATAGCCATTTAGGAGCACCGGGTGTTCTTACTGTTATACAAGTTGAAGTCTGTGAACATTAATTTCCTACCAATCCATGAACTTTATATGTCTTCTTGGGCGTACGGACTATTCAACAATCCTTGGACACCAGTTGATATCTCCATATCCTATTGATGTTACACAAATTTATGACTTTACGGACATTTAATATATGTGGCTTATTACCATCCTCATATACTTAGGTTATTTGTATATTCTTTACATGTACTGTTTTTTAAGTCATCAACTCAATATTTGCCTTTGAAGTCCTTATACATTCTTATCCTTCCAATTCATTAGAAGTTTGGGGTACAGCCAGGGTCTGTATATAGGTTTATACACAAGCTAGTAGCGTATCATTTTAGAAATGACCATTCATATCATATTTTTCTTTACTACTATGCGTGGGGTTACATATATTGCACACATTGTTCAGCATACCCCATTTGCTTTGTCTGGCATTTTATTTTCCAGGGCCCATAGGCACCATAAATCTTTTGCTCGGACTCATAAGTGTGAATATTTATGTCACCTATAACAACTAGCGCAGCCTATTTTACATTGTTTATTGCTGTACCAGATTGTGGGTTGAGGTTGCAGCTTTTCCTTTTTGCTTGCCCTAACCGCGGTATACATCTAACCAATATAAGAGATCTAACTGATCCCAGTGACAGGGATCTGTAGATCTCTCACATGCCGTCTGACAGTGGGGAACTGCCCTGTTTACATCGGCGGTTCCCCGTTTTTCTTTTCTGGCAGGTCATCGCGGGTAGCTGGTGGGTATCGAGTCCGTCTGACCCACGGCCACACTGCTGCAGAGTGCAGTGGGCACAAGAGCGCACCGACAGAGGCACGCTCCCGTACATTAGCCGCGCAGCGAGCCGCCGTTTATAAACGGTGATTTGCGCTACAGCACCACTCTGCAGCAGTAAAAGTACGTGAGGCAGTCGGGAAGTGGTTAAAGAAGAACTCCAGCTTTTCCTCCCTAAAACAACTGATGCATTGTGCATGTAAATGAATCACAACCCCATTGTCAGTTTGTGCGTAACTTACCTCCTTTAGCTGTATACAGCAGGTTTCTGTGTCTGTGATGTCACGCTTTCTCCTGGCTGAATTTTCTGGGCCTTCATGTGGGTGGTGAATTCCATAGCTCCCAACTGTCCCTGATTTCGAGGGACTGTCCCTGATGGAACAAAGTCCCTCTTTCTTCCTCATTTGTCCCTCATTTTGGTCTGATCTATATAGTTGTATATAAAATGCATTACTCTCTATCAAAAAGTGTTTTTAAGTGCTAAACCTTTCATCCATTTTCTAAATTGTTGCATTTGTAAATTCCAAAAGCCAGTATAAAGGAATAGTAGTGATTTAGGAAGAGTCTGCAAACACAACACACACACAAAACTCTATTTAGTCATACACAAATCTTTGGTTGTTGTAAAGTATGTCTGTCACCAAACACACTAAAACTATTGCAAACAAAATGTGAACTCCTTCTACACAAAGTGTGAATGGGGCCTAAGAAGGGATCACTAGCATACTAGAATCATTGCAGTCTTAGGCCTTGTTTAACCGCTTGCCGACCGCTGATAGGCAATTGACGGCGACAAGGTGGCTCATGAGCGCAAATCGCCGTCATACGACGGCGGCCGCGCTCACGAGCCTAGTGAGCGCGCGCGCGCCGCCAGAGGCGCGCCCGCGCGCTCACTGTGTTCGGGGAGGGCCAGGGAGCGGGTGCGGCAGCTTCGATTGCCGCCGGCTACCCACGATGGCCCCCCCGGAGCGAAGGAGCGGAGGTCCGTGTATGTAAACACGGACCTCCGCTCTGTGTGAGGGGGAAGGGATGTGATCACAGCCTTCCTGTATACGAAGGCTGTGACCACTTCCCTTCCCCAGCTAGGGCAGTCCCCCTACAGCAAGAATACGCCCAGGGAACACAGTTAACCCTTAGAGCGCCCCCTGCAGGTTAACCCCTTCACTGCCAATGACATTTACACAGTAATCAGTGCATTTTTATAGCACTGATCGCTGTATAAATGCCAATGGTCCCAAAAAAGTGTCAAAATAGTCCGACATGTCCGCTGAAATATCGCAGTACCGCCATTACTAGTAAAAAAAAAAAATAATTAAAACCCCAAAAATGAATTCTCATCATCCGTAAACGCGACCACTTTTGCGCAAACCAATCAATAAACGCCAATTGCGATTTTTTTTATCGCAAATATGAGGAAGAATATAAATCGCCCAAAAACAGTGAAAAAAATGTTTTTTTATATTTTTTTTGGATTTGTATTTTAGCAAAAAGTAAGAAATTTGGGTTTTTTTGCAAAATGGTCGCTCTTCTTTTGTTTATAGCGGCAATCAGAAATGACGCAGAGGGGATCAAATACCACCAAAAGAAAGCTCTATTTGTGAGAAAAAAAAGGACGCAAATTTCGTTTGGGTACAACGTCGCACGACCGCGCAATTGTCAGTTAAAACGACGCGGTGGGCACTACTGCCTGCCAGGCAATTGCACACAATGTGCATGTTTGCAGTGCAGCATTTAGGGGGTAAAAATGGGTGACGAGGAGGTGATACAGCTCCTTCTCACTGCCTGTCAAATGCTCTCTGAAGAATGATGCAAATGCAAATCACTCTTCAGTCTGCGAGGCAGGAGTAAATGTGTCATTCCTGACTTGAAGCATGCCAAAGGACAATGGCTTACTGCAAAACTACAGAGGAAGGGCTATGGGAAATTATTATGAAGGTGTTTCCTTCATATGTAAATTAATCAGTTCACAGAGAACAGGGCTCTGGAAGGGGGGGGGCTGAGGGGTGGGACTCTCCCTGTTCACACTGGTCAGCATATTTAAAGTGGTAGTAAACCCTCCTATCATTTTCAGCCAAGGAAGCTGCCATCTTGGCCTCTGTTTAATCTACAACTGTCATGATGCTGCACATGTGATCAGCTATGACACCAGCCATTGGATGGTTTGACAGTTTGGTTTAGAGCACAGCCAATGGGAATGTTACATTTCCGGCACGTGTCGGAAATGTAACTGGTTTTTAAACTGTTAACTGGATGGGTTTACTACGGCTTTTAACTGGGCAGGAGTGAATTCTAATTGTGATCCATTCAATCCTGCCCAACCAGGGCTGGTGCAAGGATTTTTGACACCCTAGGCGAAACCTTTTTTTGCTGCCCCCCGACTCCGCCACTGACTCCACCCCCCTTTACCCTGCCTATGTATATGGTGTTCTGAAAAGTTATATTTGGTTACCTTTTTAGGCACTGTCAGGTCTTCAAGCAACAACCCTGCAGCCTCCTGAATGCCCCTCCTGAGATACAGCGAGTGCCAGGCAGAGAGGCAGGACTCCGGGAGCAAGCACATGTGATCACCCACAGGCCAGCCCCGCCCGCCCGCCCACACATGACCGTGAGGTCAATCACAGGGCGCTCGCCACCCATCGCTGAGCTCAGACAACCAAGCCAGCTCAAAGAGCGGCGGTCGAGGCGCAATGAGAAGGAGACGGCGGTGTCAGTATAAATAAAGAGAGAGCAACACCGTGAACGGGCGGCTGGCCGGCAGGCCGCCCCCAGCTGACATGCGCCCTAGGCGGCCGCCTACCTCGCCTATTGGTAGAGCCGGCCCTGTGCCCAGCAGCAGAACAGTTAGCTTTCAGAACAGGCTGTGTGTGAATGGATTTCCTATGTGATTTTGAATAATGCTGAGAGGTTTGGACTCTTCCTGTAGGTGTGACTGGGCGGGACTAAATGCTAATTAGTATGTATTCCATCCCACCCACCCACCATCAGAGCTAGGAAGGACGTTACATCATTTGCAGAATTTGAAAGACTGCAGAGGGGTGTGTTTTAGGCTAGAGATGCAGCAGGAAGTGGCTGTGGAAAGGTCTCAGTCTACATCAGGCTATACAGAGTGTCACATGGTACAAAGCCACAACTAAACCTGGAATATCAGGGGATCTACAAACAACAGAGCAATATGGTACAGCGGTATGGTCTATGTTGGGAGTGATCATTCCATTCAGGTCTAGTGAAAAGGAAGTTGGAGTTCAGCTTTAAGCAGAAGACAACATAGGTTATATAGTGTATCAAATAAGTGCAGCGCAATCAAAATCAAATGAATAACAGAATCCATATCAGGTTATATCAGTATTGTGATAACTAAAATGTCCATATCAAAGTTCCATATGTAAAATTCCACGGTAGTGTGAATATAGTGACAGTCAATAATTATATCCAACATGTTCAATGCCCATCACCTTCAGGCAAAATTCCTGCTCATCTCCAATATCTGACCACACCACAGAGTCATAATAGCCTTAGCGTCCTCCACTTAAGATGATACTGGATGGTACTGGAACACTCCCTCTGGTAGCACCCCTGAATCGCAGTCCTCCACCTCTCACTCTCGATGAACATGTGATATAACATGAAAATAGAAATGAATAAAACATAGTGCTCTCTGCTACATATATGTTTATTAAAATGAACTAGGGATAAAAACAAAAATCGAAGTGAAAAACACATATTATCAGCTCACCACACTGATACAAATTGGTGAAATGACAACAGTGGCAACAGCTCCTCCCCCCGTATGCATTACGCCCACTTCATGAGCTTCTTCAGCAGGTTTTTATTCACATTGTTTGATTTTGATTTTATATAATTTTTTATAACATAGGTTATATGTATGCTTGAAATATGCTGACATTTAAACAAAATGATATTCTGCGAGCTGCATGTTTAACCACTTCAGCCCCGGAAGGATTTGCCCCCTTCCTGACCAGAGCACTTTTTGCGATACAGCTGAGAATTGCGCGGTCGTGCGACACTGTACCCAAACAAAATTGACATCCTTTTTTCCCCAAATAGAGCTTTCTTGGTAGCATTTGATCACCTCTGCGGTTTTTATTTTTTGCGCTATAAACAAACAAAGAGCGACAATTTTGAAAGAAAAACATTTTTTTTTTACTTTTTGCTATAATACATATCCAAAAAATAAATAAATACATTTAAAAAAATGTATTCATCAGTTTAGGCTGATATATATTCTTCTACATATTTGTGGTAGAAAAAAATCGCAATAGGCGTATATTGATTGGGTTGTGCAAAAGTTATCGCATCTACAAACTATGGGAATAAATGTATTACATTTTTATTATTATTTTTTTTTTTTACTAGTTATGGCGGCGATCTGCAATTTTTATCAGGACTGCGACATTGCCTCAGACAGATCGGACACTTTCGACACTTTTGTGGGGCCAATGACATTTGTACAGCAATCAGAGCTTTAAATAACCACTGATTACTGTATAAATGTCATTGGCAAGGAAGGGGTTAAACTGTAGGGGCGATCAAGGGGTTAACTGTGTTTCTCACTGTGTTGTAACTGTAGGGGGGATGGGCTGGCTGGGGCATGACAGATCTCACTGTTCCCGATTACAGGGAACAGTAGATCTGTGTCATGTCCCCTGATAGAATGGAGATCCGCCATGTTTACATCGGTAGATCCCTGTTCTGCCTCTGTAGATCGCCGACTGGCATCGAGTCATGCATGGAGCATGCAGCGGGTGTGCCCGCCCGCAAATCATGCATGCGCGGCCGACGTACAATGGCGGCGGTTTGTGCAGCCGGGCCAACCTATGGCAGTACAACTGTGTTGGCTGGTCGGCAACTGGTTAAGGAAGGCATGATTTATTAGTTGCTATGGTGATATATATGTAATTCCATATATTATACACTGTATTGTCTTCCCATTTGAATTTGCAATAAAAAGTTATTAAACAAAAAAGCAGGATTGTTGCTTCAGTCCTGCCAACACTGCTATCTTTCTCCTGATGAATACTGCTAAAATGAATGCTTTATTGTGGCTCAACATTGGAATTCAGGATTTGGATGGTGCAGTGCTTTGCCAAGTGAACATCAGAGTTTGTACTAAGCTGTTGATCTTAGTACACCTGTTCAAACCTGACAGTTGGGAACACGTTACATTTGTTAAAAAATGCTTGCCAAATGCCTTCTTTTATAATCTGTTTGATCTTACCCTTTCCTGGCACCAGAAAGATGACCTAAATACCAGAAAATATTATACATGAAGTGCTGAGTAAAGAGTACAGTATGTAAAAATGTGCACACCTTTTTTTGATGCACCTAGAATGGTTTAGCGTCTTTAACATTTGTTCCATCATCATTCCGACCATTACCTTATTTTATTTTATATTTATTTTATTGTTGTTTATTTATTTTATTTATATTTTTAGTTGAAATAGAAAATTTCCTATTTTATGTTCTATTTAATTATATTTTATATTATTGTTCTAAATTTGGTGGGTAATGGAAGATAGCCCCGCTTACCTTGGCTTCCTAACAACTAGTCTAGCTGAATCAATCAGAGGCCAGCAATCACCGTCCTGGAACACTCTCCTCCATTTTATTGCTTGACTTGGCATTCTCTGGCATTTTAGTATGTAAAAGGGTGTACATAATGGTGCATGTGAAAACTTTCTTCAATCACATGCAAATACAGCCGTCAAACCATCCTCAGTTGTAAGTCTGAAATTAAATGTAATTTTTGTATTAAAAAAACACAGAATTTGGTCCTTTTTTACCTTTCTGAAGTAATCCTAATCTGGGAACAAAAACACAACCCATTTAAATGCTAGACAAAGCAGGGAGACCATGGATGGGACTTTGTATAAAACACAATTAAAAACAATAAATTCACATATACAGTTCATCTTGCAGTATTAAAGTGATACTAAAGTCTCAGTTTTTTTCATCTAACCACTTCAATACCCGTTACCTTCCCCCCTTCCTACCCAGACCAATTTTCAGCTTTCAGGGCTGTTGCATTTTGAATGACAATTGCGCAGTCATGCGAAGCTGTACCCAAACAAAATTTTTATAATTTTTTTTCCACAGAGCTTTCTTTTGGTGGTATTTGATCACCTCTGGGGTTTTTATTTTTGTGCTACAAATAAGAAAAGACTGAAAATTTTGAAAAAAAAACAAAAAACGTTTTTCTTTGTTTCTGTTACAAAATTTTGTTTTCTCCTTCACTGATGGGCACTGGTGAGGCTGCACTGATGAGGCTGTACTGATGGGCACTGATGGGCACTGATGATAAGGCACTTATATGCAGCACTAATGGGCAATTATAGGCGGCACTGATAAGCAGCACTGACAGTGACTGATAGGTGGCACTGATATACGGCACTGATGGGCACTGATAGGCGGCACTGATGGGCACTCATAGGTGGCACTGATGGACACTGATAGGTGGCACTGGTAACTGATAGGTGGCACTGATGGGCACTGCTAGGTGGCACCGCTGGGCACTGATGGGCACTGCTAGGTGGCACTGTCGGGCACTGGTGGGCACTGATAGGTGGTACTGAGAGATGGCACTGTTATGCAGCACTGATAAGGAGGTACTGAGTGCCATCCCTATTGGGCATACCTGGTGGTCCTGTCGTGCATCCCTGGTGGTCCTAGTGGAAATCCCTTGGGGTCCTGGGTGGGCACATCCCTGGTGGTCATGGGTAGCATCCTTGGGGGGACCGCACTGATAATCAATCAGTGCAGACCCCCCTGTGAGGAGAACAGCTGATCGGCTCTCCTCTACTCGCGTCTGGCAGCGTGAGTAGAGGAAAAACCGATACATGGCTTTTCATGTTTACACTGTGATCAGGCTGTGATTGGACACAGCTGATCACGTGGTAAAGAGACTCTGTCAGAGGCTCTTTGCCATGATCAGAGTTGCGGTGTGTCAGAGTGAAACACCACAACACCGATCGCCGCGTTGTGCGCTCCCGCGTGTGCGCAATTGCGGGTTATCCGGTCGGACATCATATGATGTATGTTCAGGATAACTGAACCACCGCCCAGCCACCATTTGTCTATAGGCAGGGAGGGAAGTGGTTAAAAATAACAAACGTGTTATACTTACCTGCTCTGTGCAGTGGTTTTGCACAGAGCTGCCCAGATCCTCCTCTTCTCCGGTCCCTTGTCGGCGCTCCTGGTCCCTCCCTCCTGCTGAGTTCCCCCACAGCAAACAGCTTGCTATGGGGGCACCCAAGCCGAGCCGCTTCTCTGTGTGTCCATTCAGACACGGAGTAACAGTTCAGTCCCATCCCCACTCTTTCCTCATTGGCTCACTAACTTTGATTAACAGCAGCAGGAGCCAATTTTGCTGTCTCAGCCAATGGGGAAGGAGAGTCCCGGACAGCCGAGACTCTCCTACGGCATCGCAGGTCGAAATGGGGCTCAGGTAAGTATTAGGTGGGCTGAGTGGGACTGCTGCATACAAAAGGTTTTTATCTTAATGCATAGAATGACAGTATGCGGTGCTGTTAATGTGAAATTGTCTCCCTCTAGTGTTGGCTTGGACTTATTGTGTCATTTCCTAAAGACAGAACCTTGAGCAGAGCAAAGGATTGTGGGATGGCTAGTTCAGAATGTTGGGGTTTCAATTCCAGTGGGACTGGCCTGAACTACAACCACCTGATTGCTGTGAGAGGCGAGACTGCTGGAAGAGAATATAAAGGGGCTGGTTTGGGCCTAGATTGCTCTCTTGGGATGTCGACCTGGATCTGCCAGCAGGAGCTCTGTGCCAGTGCGAGCTGCAGGCAAGTTGCGGTTTGCATGAAAGAGAGTCACCCAGCGGCTTTCAAAATGGACATCTGTGGACAACATAATTTCCTACCTACAGCGGTCCGAAGGCTCCTCTTTCTTCTCCATGTTACCTGCACTTCAGATCTGGGTAGGCCGTGGCGTGGTGTGATGGAGTCAGACTCCATTCCCAGAGCCAGGACCCAGAGGGAGTTCTTGTAAGAGCCATCCACATCTGCATCGCTATCAGCGGCTTCTGTTCCATGGTGGTGAGTGGGCATCTGCCCATGTACTCTCAGGCACTGAATATAGACATCACTGTCTCAAGGTCAAGAACACAGAAGGAATACATAACAGCAGATGAATAAGGATCTTCACAAGGAACCACCTCCACTCATCTACCCTTTTGAGTCTCCAAACTAGTTCTGCTGGTTAATTACTGGCGTCTGGTAAGCACATTATTTCTCATATCCCCTGGTTTAATAACCGTTTGGTGCACTATCCATTTTCACTTGTCACTTCATAACCACTATGTCTGCTTGAATTACGTGGAATGCGAACAAGAAGTCCATATATCTTCTGCTGGTGCCTTACCAGCATCCGGTAAGTGCACTCACTCACTATTATTGGATATCACTTCAATCACCTGTCACTTGGAGCACAGATCACTGAATGTCTTATCTCTGAGGAAGAAATGTCACTATAACAATGAAAAGATAGACTTTATTGAGGACTGTCACTCTCTAGCCATACTGTCGTTCCTCCATATCCATATTGTCCTGATACTTTTGTACACCAACAGATGGTTTACATGGTCTCTCTAGGCACATTTTATCTATGCATTGTGAATTTGTATAACACGAGCGCTGCACTCTTCATTTGTATTAGGGGTACAGATTCTACCTGTGGACTTCACGAGGGTAGCGCTAAATTTGGGGGCTCCTCTGGGATACCCCATGTGGGGTGCCCAAGCAAGTCTGGTGACGTGTCCAGGACAGAAGAGAGAATGGACTTGGTCTCTGCCATCGACTGGGGATGAGAACATGGGAGCCGACTGGAGCTGACCATAGTACTGAGTGCCCGGAGTTGGGTGGACTGAAAAGGAGGTAGATAGTTGATGAGGAAGGCCATCCTGGAACAAGGGTCTTATCTTTTAGACATGAAACCTGAGCATGAAGAAGATCTCACCTACATTCTCCTAGAGTTTTCCAGCTGAGTTTCAGAAGAGTGCCATGAGCTTATCGGAGGGACTAGAAGCCAGGTGAAACCATTACTGCCTGGAAGTAATCCTGAGGAAGATCTTTCTCAATTGGGATTGGCGAGTCCAGCCTGAGGCAGTGGATGGTCCGGCTACAGGGATGCCTCCAGTCTCGTTCTACGCAGATATGAGTAGATTGGTCGATAGTCTGATAAAGAGCAACATCTTTGCCCATCAGAGGTTTTGTGAACTGAAGTCTTTCTTGGGCCGTGCACCCACCCCGAGAGGGGAGGAGGATTTTGAAAGTTGAATGGATCAAGCTATGCAGGCAATTGAAGAATGGAATGTGCCTAAGACGGTAAAAAGACAGAGGATCAGTAAGTGCCTCAGAAGTCCCACAGCTAATGTTATCCGAAGTTTGAGGAAAGAGAGGAAAATCAGATTGTGTGCATGGAGTACATTGCGGCTTTATGTGCAGTTTATGGAAGAGTTTATGGAAGAGTGGAAAAGCTACCTGACCTGATGTACAAATTTGAACATACTCATCAGTTGCGGGGGGGAAAGGCTGTCTGATTACATCGTCAGGGTGGAACGAATCCTGCATCATCAAATCCTCGGGAAGCTGACAAAGTCAGGCTTGAAAGAATTTTACAAGGGTCCAGGCCTAATCACCCCATTGTGCTCCGGTCGTTGCTGAAGGGGACACAGGTGACCTTAACGTATTAAAAGCTGATAAAGCAGGTCAGAGAGGAAGAAGCTTTGCTGGACGAGAAGACAGAGAAGGTAACGACTCAGCCAGCTCAAGTCAATGCTGGTGGGCAGAAAGTGGATAGTGATGAGGAGTCAGAGTGGGAGGAGTGCTTCAAGGCTCCTGTGGCGCAGTCCACTCCCAAAGCTTCCCCTGTTAAATTACTCACACAGGTGGTCCAAGCTCAAGATCAGATGCAACAGGCAGTGATGTGTGTCATGGAAGCACAAACCAGGATTCAAGCAGGGAAGACTGATACTCGGAGGTGTTTCCAGTGTGGGGAGCCAGGGCATTTCCAAATGCAGTGCCCTCAGAAGGAAGGGAATGCAGAACTTTTCTGAGCTTTTGAGGGTGTTGCAAGAGTCACTCCTGAACCAGAAGGTGGGAAACTTTCAGGGGTCTCAGTGAAGGAGCCAGCTGAGAACCCCAAGCAAAAACAGAGCTCCAATATGGATAAAAGGAAGACAGCTAAGAGGAGACACCAGAGGAGTGGTCTGGGGTCAACAATCTCTTCACCTTCGAAGACACCATCAAAGTCACCACCAAATTCACCCTCAAATACACCATCAAGTCACCCTTAAAGTCAAGAAATCCGTTACCGGGTTTGGGGACACAGGCACAGGGGGTCAATGTCTTATCACCACCCAGAGTAACTGTTAGGTCATCTCAGCGTAAGGTTAGGAAGGACCACAGAGAAAACCGGCCCTTTCATTGTGCTGGAGACTGATGAGCAGGTCAAAGCTATTGGGATGGAGATGGTCCCTGAGTTAGTCCCTATCAAGGATCTGTCCTGAAATGGGAAGAAGGTGCCGATAAGTATTCGGAATGTCACAAATTGTCCAATTACTTTTGGAGCACATATGCTGGTGGGACAAGTGAGCGCTGCTACCCTCATGCTTCCCAAAGAGGCAGTTGAGAAAGAAGAATGTCAGAGGATGCAGAAAAAGATTCAGCACTGCTCTGAAGCTTTACCTCCTGCATGGCAGCGAAGGATGAAGTTACAGCTGGCTAGGTGGGAGAAGATCTTCTCAAAGACCAATTTCGATGTGGGATGTGCCAAGAGTGCTCAGCATCCAATCCGGTTGTAGGAAGACAAGCCCTTTCGAGAATGAGCTTGGAGAATACCTCTCAGTGATCTAGACGACCTTCAGGAATAGTTGGCTGAGTTGAAGAGGTCTAAGGTCATTCAAGAGTCCAGAAGCCCGTACGCCTCTGCCATCGTGGTGGTGCGGAAGAAGAATGCATCATTGCCCATGTGCATCAATTACCAGACTTTGAATTGACGCACTAATTATATACAATCATTTTTTACTCATACACATATGCATTTTTGTATTTTTTCTTTATTTAGTTTACCATTAACCACCACTAGTGGTTCAGCCGACACGGCCACTGGGTGTCCCTCGTGGTTGCACTATTACATACGCCCTCCCCAGGTCGTAAGGCATATGTGGTCGTCAGGGTCAGTGATGTAGGCCATACTCCATCTGCCTCAGACCCAGTGGGCTGGCATAGGAATTTGGTTTGTTGGTGCCCTCCAGTGCAGATGTAAGTGTTTGACCTTTTCTTGTGGAAGGCGCACTCTATTCTTTTTATGCTGAGTTTATACATTGCATGATAAATGATTGTTGTTCATGCTTTATCTACAGATTATATATACTGCCTTATTCAATGCAAATACCCCCTGAAGAAGGAGTGTAAATTCCGAAACATGTTGGGACGGCTGTGAAATTGCCCCTGGATTACATGCCATATGTGGCCGCCTAGGTGTGCAATTTCCATTTCCATGCATTGAGTCTAATATTACCAGTACTGTAATTCTTTGTGGCACCATTTATATGTTTCTCTTTCATATTTTTTGTGAACTGTTTTTATATTTATATTGTTACACATGATCTGTTCCCATATGTGACTGATACATGTGAATACATATATACCCTTTTTGTCTTAAATGTACAAATAAAGTGTGTAATATTTTTACTTTTACATTATCTCTTTCGACTATCAATTTACTCTATCTGCCTATAAAGTCCAAGGGGATTCCATATATATGATATTTATTTCTCTTATCGAGTTCCCAAAGACAGCCTCTTTATATGACGCTGAGCACATGCACTGAACTTCTTTGGTTGACTATGGTAAGGCCTGTTCTGAGTGAAACATGTCCTGTTAAACCACTGTTTGGTCTTGGCCACCATGCTGCAGCTCAGTTTCAGGTTCTTAGCAATATTCTTGTAGCCTAGGTCATCTTTATGTAGAGCAACAATTCTTTTTTTTCAGATCCTCAGTGAGTTCTTTGCCATGAGGTGCTATGTTGAACTTCCAGTGGCCAGTATGAGAGAGTGAGAGCGATAACACCAAATTTAATACACTTGCTTTCCATTCAACACTGAGACCTTGTATCACTAATGAGTCACATTACATCAGGGAGGGGTGTACTCACTTTTGTTGCCAGCGGTTTAGACATTAAGGGCTGTGTGTTGAGTTATTATGAAGGGACAGAAGATTTACACTGTTATACAAGCTGTACACTCACTACTTTACATTGTAGCAAAGTGTCATTTCTTCAGTGTTGTCTCATGAAAAGGTATAATAAAATATTTACAAAAATGTGAGGGGTGTACTTACTTTTGTGAGATACTGTAGTTATTTATTCATTTTTACTAGTAATGGCAGCAATCAGCGACATATAGAGGGACTGCGATATTGTTGGAGTCGAAGCGCATTGGGTTCCCCTCATGTCACTGATGAACGTTCTAACCAGATGAGCTCATTTGTTGGATTTTTATGTAAGTGTTCTTAATCCCCCTTTTTTTACAATAAAACGTCAAAACGTTATCACACTATGGTGGGCTTCTTTTTTCTTCTATTTCCCCTGAGCCTTCCATTATATGGAATTGAATATGAACCACAGGCTTAGGACCACTCCAGTACCCAGCAGAGACACTCCATCAGTCGGAGAGCCCCCATTTGGGACATCCTGATCAAGCCTCCTACATCTGGTCTGTGGATCTTCCGCTGGTTTCTTACCAGCATCTGGTAAGCACATTTACTTATAGGTCCTCAAAGGACTCATGGTTTTGGTTCAACACAAGTCACCTTATTTTTTTGAGAAGATTTTCACATTCAAGATATATTCTTATGGACTGCATTTTTATGGACTGACTATAAGTATTTTTTAATGTCTTTAGAGCACCTCTGGCATGCAAGGATGCGTTTTGTCATCCTTGTAGCATTTGGAAAAATTTCTTCTCACAATATTTCTAAATTGCAGCTTTGCTCTCAGCGAAAATTGCACTTTGGAAATAATTCCAAACTCTAGATGTTGGTCTCACCATTTTACTGAGAGGAGGAAAAGAAGAACCAATATACTGACCAAACTATAGGTAAACATTTTTCATAGTGGAGAACATGAATAGGAATCATTTAAAGCTTATAAGATAAACTCATTTGTCAGACAAATTTACTGTCTTACCTGTCAATTAAGGCCTGAGAGGACAGAAACTATGATCTACTGTATCCCAACAATCACCTAACTGTAGGAGGTACAAGATGGAGCCCACAAGCAAACCAAACTAGAGCCTTTCCCCTGCAGTTTCTCCTAGTGGCAGATATGCATATTTCTCTTGTTTGAGAACTGCATTGAGAAGTTCAGTTACTTGAATTGTATTCCAGGATTTGCTTGTCTTCAGCGGAGAGAACGTACAATAATTTAAGACATTACCTAAGGTCTCAGAAATCTTTCTTTAACCACATCAGTACATGGCACGAAAACCCCCTTCCTGTCCAGGCCATTTTTCAGCTTTCAGCGCTATCACATTTTGAATGACAATTACTCAGTCATGCAGCACTGTTCCCTTATGAAATTTGCATCCTTTTTTTCACACAAATAGAGCTTTCTTTTGGTGGTATTTAATCACTAGGGGGGGTTTTATTTTTTGTGCTATAAATAAAAAAAGATTGAAAATTTTGTGAAAAAATGCCTTTTTCTTTGTTTCGGTCATAAAATTTTGCAAATTAGTAATTTTTCTTTGTAAATTTTGGCCAAAATTTATACTGCTACCTATCTTTGGTAAAAATAACCCAAATAAGTGTATATTATTTGGTCCTTGTGTAAGCTATAGAGTCTACAAGCTATGGTACCAATCATTGAAAATTGATCACACCTGATCACACCTAATATGCTGATATCATTTCTTGAGACCCTAACAAGCCAGGAAAGTACAAATACCCCCCAAATGACCCCTTTTTGGAAAGTAGACATTCCAAGGTATTTAGTAAGAGGCATGGTGAATTTTTTGAAGTTGTAATTTTTTCCCACAATTCTTTGCAAAATGAAGATTTTTTTTTTTTTCACAAAATGGTCATTGTAACAGGTTATTTCTCACACACAGCATATGCATACCCCAAATTACACCCCAAAACAAATTCTTCTGCTCCTCCTGAGTATGGCGATATCACATGTCTGAGACTTTTTCACAGCCTGGCCACATACAGAGGCTCAACATGCAGGGAGCGCCGTCAGGTATTCTAGGGACATAAATTACACATCTAATGTCATGACGACCTATCACATTTTTGAAGGCCCTGGAGCACCAGGACAATGGAATTGCCAACAAAATGA
>BLSH010449445.1:659947-679975 GCA_018402905.1 Glandirana rugosa | reverse complement strand
GCAGAGGTTGTATGTACACAGATCTCACACAAAATGGCCGCGGCGCGTGTGCGGTCTACAACAAAATGGCCGACGGACCATATCCTGTCTTATGACTATAAATAACATCCAGATTGACCAATCCAGCAGCCCTGAAGAAGTCACGTGAGGTGATGTAACGCGTAGGCGGAGTTTTAGCTTGCTGGACACACAGTGAGAGGAGCCCAGACGCTACTGTGTTACTTGATGATTTTTGTGATTTTATATATATATTTTTTGGTTTATATACCTTATTTGGACACAATAAAGTATTCCTTTTTAAATACTACACTATGGAAGCTTTTTTATCTTCCCCCCTTCCTGAGCGGCATTGAGTTTATACAACTCAAAGGAGAGCAACCGATCGGACAGTGGGAGCATTGATGACAATCAGGATCAGGATTGAGAGAGCGTGGAACGATCAAACAGAATCCCCAAAAGAAATCTTGATGTGCACATACACCAAACCATAGAGGTGAGCATTCTATGAGCACTTTCCCGTTTGAAGCACTTTATAAAGGAATCCTTTTGGGATAGCACGCCTATCCCCCTGCAAAAGAGGCATCCTTCACCTGTTTGGAGCACGAATACCCATAAGGACTATCTGAGCACAAGTCACTGGAAATATCACTGCAAGCACTTTATTTTTGTTACAAGGACTTTTTATACACATTTGTGTTTTTATATGTTTACACCTGCTTCACTGTGATAATATCACTTCACTAATTTCTGGTTCATATAATTTATGCAAATGTATTTTTATATTGAAGATTTCATTGGTCACATTTTTATGCATTTTTGCTGAACGTTTTATATGGAAGAGTCACATTATTAATGAATTAATCACAGAATATTTTTTGGCCATTTCACTATTTATATATTATTATTCAAAGGGTTGATACAGATAGATATTATCTGAGGCTGCGCAGTACCATTTTCCTTTCAAACACTACATAAAGATATAGCGGAAAGCCATAGGCTCCTTGTTTAAAGCTTAAAGTGGATGCAAACCCGATTCGTAAAATTTGAGCTGGGCACATCAATCTGTAGTGTTTTCATATCTCTCTTCAAAGCACTATGTCCCGCAGCTGTCTCCTGTTCAGTTCCTCTGTTATCAGCCTGACAAGCTCTCCGTCACATGTGATAAAAGCAGCTGGAGTTTTGTGTTGGGGGGGTTGCTATAAATAGATTAGCAGAGCTGAAAGTCTCTACCTATGAGGAGAGAGGGTATGTGCCTTTCCTCCAATCAGCTGTCTTGGCTGTATGCCCAGGCTTCACTGCAGTGGTAACCAGGAAGAGAAAATATCCTAACACGATCTGCACTCTCTAAAGGATTTATACAGCCGAAGACAGAAGATATACATGTAAAACTTATATAGGGAGATTTGTTTCATCTCTGTGTATCATCTGAAGCTGTTCACTTCACTGAATATAAGAGAGGATTTACATCCACTTTAAGTTTAGTGATTTTTTTTAAAATCAGCATTGTACTTACATTCAATGAGAAGTTTCCTTTATGCTGGTGGCTGCTGTCTTAGTTGAAATCATCAGTATTCTGCACTCTCATAACCCCGCAGCAGTAATGTTCTGCTGCTGCGGAATTTAATAGAACTGCTGGACCCATCATAGGCACTTGTCAAGAGCATCAACTATGTCAGCCCTTTCCTCCCCCTACAGATCTCTTTTCACTGATAGAAGCTATAATACAGCTTCTATGAATGGAGGAAGGGAGACGGAAAGGGCGCATATTGTTTGCACACTTGACAAGTGCCTATGACAGGTCCAGCAGCTGTATTAACCAGGAACTGCAGTTATGTTTTAAATGTCACTTTATGCATTGACATACCTCCTTAGACCCTGTCTGCCCAGACAGTATTGTAACCTGCTGACTTGGCACCATTCACAAGCAGCTTAACTCTTCAGTAAGACACAGACATTAAATCCAACAAATGTTACTTCAGCTAATTGCAGTACAGAATAACAACCATTGACTGAGGGAACATGGAAAAAGTAGGATGGGGCCTAGCTAACACTATACTACCAGCCCTAAACAGGAGGGGAGGACAGAGGAAGATACCAAGATCACATTAGTAAACAAGCTCTAGCTGCCTATGTAGCACCCTCTACATTTAGGTAGGTGCTAGTGTGAGGATTTTTGTTTTGCTAGGTGAGGTAAATGTGGTCAGGCCTGACTGGAAGTTAGGCCTGAATGTTTTGATTCTGGGCTGGGAATAGCTCAGGGAGTGGCTGGCGACTCCCAATCAGCATCACTGCAACCCCCCCCCCCCTTTTCCAGAGTGTGTGCTGGAGGACGAGAAGGAGTGTATATACAGGACATGTATATAGATGGTCCGGTTCGAGTGTGGCTACAATTCTGTGGGCACCCCATAACATCTCAATCCAAGTTTAATCCCAAATAAAAAAACAAAACACAAGTAGCGGCCTGTTCTTCATGACTCCGGATGAAAGGAAACAGTGTGATTGAGGGCAAAGTGACATGTGAACCACTACATTCAGCAACCCCCAAGAGGGTGTGGGAGATTAGCTTATGCGGATCACCTTTCCTGGGAAGAAGGCAGCTTGTAGGCAAACTTTCTTAAAATCTGGCTGGTTGCCAGTTTTATTTGGTAAAGGTTGCGGGTCATAAAACAAATGAAAATAGCAAAAACAAAACCTTGCCGTCCGGTGCTAAACGAATATAGACAGGGTACCTCTCTATACGATGTTGGGCTTGTCCCTGACACCTTCAAACAAACTAATACAAACCTTTTTCCTTTTGCAGTCCTAGGAGCAACCAACAACTCAAGGTCTTAGCTATCTCAGTCTAAGCATACCGAGTCCCAGGGTGAGCTCCACTGAGATCTCTTCCTGGTTATTTCACGCAGCTGGAGTGGGACTTAGGTGGACCAGAAACTCTGGGCCAGAACCAGCTCTGCCACGGTGGCTGGCAAAACCTGGGTCAGACTCACCAGTCCACTCCAAGTGGACGCATGTGAGGCAAAAAATATCGCCCGTCCACCATCACACCTCACATAACGTCACATATCCCCCCCTCTGCTCAAGCCCCTGCGGCTGAGCAACTGTTACCCCCATACAGTGGAGCTGGGAAAGGGCATCAGCATTGTTTTGCAGCTTTCCAGCCCTATGTTCCACTGTGAATTTATAGGGCTGTAGGGTCAAAACCACCTTGTCACCCAACTATTCTTTTCTCTGTTGTCGCACATCCACTTCAGGGGGGCATGGTCGGTTACGAGTGTAAACGACCTGCCCAATAGATAATACTTAAGGCTCTCCAAGGCCCATTTAATCGCGATACACTCCTTCTCGACTATGGCATAATTTTTTTGTGCCGGTTCAGCTTCTGGCTTGGGTATACAAGCAGGTGCTCCTCCCCGTCTCTGATCTGGGACAGCACTGCCCCTAGACTCACATCAGAGGCTTTGGCCTGCACCACAAATTCTTTGGTGAAGTCTAGGGTCACAAGCACCGGTTGTACACACAGGGCTTGCTTTAGCTTCTGAAATGCCTTCTCGGCTTCCGGGCTCCACTTCACCATAACCGACCCTCTACCCCTCGTCAGGTTAATCAGGGGAACCGCAATGGTGGCAAAGCCCGGTATGAATGGTCTATAGTACCCCGTGATCCCCAGTAATGCACGAACCTGCTTTTTAGTTTGGGGCCACTTCTGTATTGCCTCTAGTTTGTTGATCTGCGGTTTAATGAGTCCCCGCCCAATAATGTGGCCAAGGTATTTAGACTCCTCGAGACCGATGCCACACTTTTGCGGTTGGCTGTAAACCCTGCTTTCCTATGGGAATCCACAACCGCTTGCACTTGGAGCAAATGGGATTCCTAATCAGGACTGTGGGTGAACGCATCATCCAAGTAGGCGGTTGCATAGGGGCGTTGTGGCCTCAACATCTTGTCCATCATCCTCTGGAATGATGCAGGAGCCCCATACAGACCAAATGGCATTAATTTGTACTGGAAGGAGCCCTCGGAGTAGAAAACTCAATTTTTTCCTTGGCTGTATCTGCCAGTAGCTCTTAGTTAAGTCCAGGGTTGTTATGTATCAGGCCCCTCCCAAACCATTCACAAGTTAGTCGACCCGAGGCATTGGGTAACCATAGAACTTGGACAAGCTATTCAGTCTTCTAAAGTCTTTACAGAACCTGATAGTGCCATCAGGCTTTGGGACCAACACTATGGGACTCGATCAGTCACTGTGGGACTCCTCTATCACATTCAGCTCTAACATGTTCTGTATCTCCTTTGCTACTTCCTCGCGCCTAGCCTCAGGTATTCTATAAGGTTTCACATTTACGTGAACACCTGGCTCTGTGATTATGTCATGTTGACTCACTGTGGTCAGTCTGGCAAAGGGGAGAAAAAGTCTCTATTTGAGTTCACAAACTCTTTAACGTCCTGTTGTTGGGCTACTGAAAAGGATTCCACCAGGGGGACGTCCAGTGTCATTGGTACCCTATATTTTTGAGGAGGTTGTATGGCCAGCAAAGCCTCTCTGTCCTTCCATGGTTTTAAGATAAGATAAGATACTTTATTTGTCATTGTAACCAAACACAATGAAATTTCTCATATAAACACTCAAATGATGCAAACATCAATACGAAACATAACTTACCCCCCCCCCTTCCCCAAGCAACAACGACAGCGGATATCAGATCAGTGTCACCTCTGTCCATCTATTTTAAAAGAACCTCATTTATTGCCCTATTGGCATTTGGGTAAAAACTCTTCTTAAAACGATTTGTCCTCACCCTAATATTCCTGTACCATCTGCCAGATGGTAGCAGTTCAAAAAGATGTTTACCAGGGTGGGACAGACACTTTACTATCCTTTCTGCTCTGCAGATGCAACGGGACCGGTAAATTTGGTCAAGTATAACAAACTTACAGCCTACAACTCTTTGTGCAGAGTTTATGATTCTCTGTAGATCAGCTTTCTCTGCTACCATGCAATTAGGATACCAGGCCAGAATACAGTACGTCAGCACACTTCCGATTGATGACCGGTAAAAAGCCCCTAAGATCTTCTCATCCAGGCCATGTTTCCTAAGGAGACGCAAAAAATATAAGCGTTGCTGACACTTCGTAACTACTGCTCCCACATTTGCTGACCAAGTTAGATTTTCTGTGATGTGAACACCTAAATACTTAAAACAGGGACTCTCTCTACTAATTCCCCCTTATGAAAAGTGGCACCAAATCAATTTTTTTTCCGAAAGTCTATCACCCCCTTTGTTTTACCTGTGTTTTAAAACAGGTTATTTTCCTGACACCACTCCACAATCTTATACACTTCTACCCTGTAATGCACCTCATCCCCATTCTGAATCCAACCAACAATAGTAGTGTCATCAGCAAATTTGATGACACTATTTGTTGGGAAATAGGGAACATAATCATGAGTGTACAAAGAGTAGAGGGTGGGGCTTAACACACAGCCCTGTGGCACTCCTGTACTAACAGTACACTCCAAGGAGACATATTTTCCCAGTCTGACCACTTGTGGGCGATTCACCAAAAAATCCCTTGTCCACAGACAAAGGGACCGTGGCAACTTTAGCTTCAACATCTTGGCAATTAAGAGATCTGGAATTACAGTATTGAAGGCTGAGCTGTAATCAATAAACAGCATTCTTACGTAATTTCCAGGGGACTCTAAATGGTTTAGGGCCCAATGTAAAGCGAGGGCAATAGCGTCCTCTGTGATCCTATTTGACCTATAGGGAAACTGATGAGGATCAAAGTTTACTGGTAAGGCTGTTTTAATGCGCCCTAACACAACTCTCTCAAAACATTTCACAACTACAGAGGTCAACGTAATAGGCATATAGACCTTAAGACTATCTACGTTTGCATTTTTAGGTATTGGGGTGATAATGGTTGACTTTAGGCAGGTTGGAACTTCAGCTAAAGATAATGACAGATTTAGAATCTTGTTAAAAACACCTGCTAGTTGATCTGCATGTGCTTTTATGACCCTCCCCGGAATACAATCGGGGCCCTCTGCTTTCCTAGTGTTCACTGACTTGCATGATACCTCATGTTCCTGTACAGGGGGCGAAATGTCATTCAACCCTGGCTCTGAATAGTACGTTTCCTGAGAAATAGTAACCTCAAAATGTGAAAAGAAACTGTTTAGTTCCTCAGCAAGTTGAACCCTTGGCTTTGCGTCTGTGTTCTTACCTTTGAAGAGGTTAACATGATAGATTTGTTCGGGCTTCCTTTTCCCTGGCTGGTAAACTTTGTAGTTTACCTCCCCTACTCTTTCCTTAATCTCAAATGGACCCTGCCACTTTGCGAGGAATTTACTTTCAACAGTGGAGACCAGCACCAGTTCTCTAACCCCAGGGTTGAAAGTTTGGGTCTTAGCACCCCGATTATAAACCTTTCTATGAGCCTCCTGGGCTTGCTCCATATGCTCTCCTACCAGGGGCAGGACCGCTGCGATTTGATCCTGCATCAAGGAAATATGCTCGATGACGCTCATATGAGGGATAACCTCTCCTTTCCACGTCTCTTTGATGACATCTAACATACCTAACAAACATGTCTACCATACAAGAGTTAAAATAGGGAGTACCCCGTAGATGCCTGCGAAACCTCTTGTATGGCAAACATGAGATACGGCAGCAACATATCCTAATCTCTCCCATCTTTTTCCACTACCTTTTTCAACATGCTTTTGAGCATTTTATTAAACCTCTCCACAAGTCCATCCATTTGGGGGTGGTAGACCGAGGTACGGAGGTGGGAGATTTTATACAACTTGCACAATTCCTTGGTTACATGGGAAATAAACGGGGTACCCTGATCCGTTAAGACTTCTTTAGGGTTCCACACCCGACTAAATACCTGGACCAACTCCTTGGTGATAGTCTTAGCAGAGGTGTTCCGCAAGGGTATGGCTTCAGGATAGCGGGTCGCGAAATCCAGTATTATGAGGATGTACTGGTGTCTCCAGGCAGACTTTACTATGGGTCCCACGAGATCCATGCCAATTCTTTCGAATGGCACTTCAATTATGGGCAGTGGAACAAGTGGACTACGAAAATAGGGCGAGGGTGCAGAGAGTTGACACTAAGGGCAGGATTCACAATACTCTCTGACATCTGCATGCAGCCCAGGCCAGAAGAATCTCTGTGTTATTCTCTCCCTGGTCTACTCCATAACCATATGTCCCCCCATTACATGTCCATGGGCCAGATCTAGCACCATCCTGCGAAAGGGTTTGGGAACCACTAGCTGTTCTACTTCATCCTCCCCGCGTTTTACCACCTGATACAACAAACTATTTTTAAGAGCCATGTAGGGAAAAGACACCCCACAGGTCCACAGGTTCCCCATCTATCACCTTCACATTTTCTCTGGCTCTAAGGAGAGTGACATCCTGTAGTTGCTCTGTACAGAAGTCCTCTCTCTGGGCCTCTAAGTCAGGTGCTACATTCTGTTTACTCTCACAGTCAGAGTCAAAAACATTTTCTGGGTCATTAGCCACCAGCTGGGAGCTATCTTCCGTCTCCTCCGGCTCCCCAGCCATTACAGGAAAAGGAAGAGGGCCTCCTTCTTCCTCGGTCCTACTACCAGTCTCCCCTTCCATTTGGCAAAAAGGGTCTGGTGAGAGTTCCCATGCTTCCTCAGCAGGGGGAGCTCGTTCCTCCAGACTCTCTGTGCCTTCCCATAACCTCCAAAGATGGGGAAAATCCCTTCCCACTGGGGCTTAATGAAGCAGTGAAGGTACCACCCCCACTGAATGTGTCACACTGCCCCAAGGGGTGTCAATCTCAACCACTGCCGTATGGTAGTCCTGAGTGTCCCCATGGATGCAAATGACCCCGACAGTGCTAGGGTGTAACCTTGCAGGATTTATACAATTTGACCAACGATCAATCCCAATCAATAGAAATCACACACATCTGCTTCTCCATGCGACCTGAACATGATGCTGTATATGCGACCTGTGCAAAAAGAGAAAGACATCTATTCACATAAGTATAATCGCACTGCATGGGTTCATCATTCAGGGGACAATTGGCAGCAATATGGCCCAATGCATGGGATCGGTATGTTCTCTAAACCAGTCCTCTCAAGGGTGGGTCCCCAGGACCTTCTTGGCTTCTTTGGCCAGTCTTCAGGTCTAGAGCCCATAGTCTTGTTAGTCGTTACAGCAGTTTTATTAATCTTCCCATTGCCCATGAGCGTTGGGACAGTCTTACTGGATCCACTGGGGGCCCTTTCACTCCTAGGCACACCAAAGTGGGGCGCATATGGTTTCAACAAGTCCTCAGCCGCCATATATCTCTCCACGAGGTCCACAAGTTGATTGGCAGTTTTGGGGTCCCCATGACTGACCCATTTCCTCAAAGCAGCAGGGAGTGTACGTAAGTAGCGGTCCATGACCACGCGCTCCACAATCTGGGGACCTGGCAAAGTCTCCGGTTGTAGCCACTTCCTGGTGAGATGGACCAGGTCGAACATCTGCGAGCGGGGTGGCTTGTCGGTGCAGTAGGTCCACTGATGCACTCGTTGGGCCCGGACTGCCATGGTGACCCCTAGGCGTGCAAGTTTCTCTGCCTTTAGAGTCTCATAGCCCCGGGCCTTATCTGGTTCCAAACCAAAATAGGCTTTTTGGGGTTCACCGGTTAAGAATGGTGCTAACAATCCCGTTCTCTGTTTTTTTACCCATCTTTCAAAAGTCGTGAGGTATGCCTCCACGTCATGCGTAGGTGTCATCTTCTGCAGGTGGTAAGTGACGCGTACCAATTTTGTTTCCACTGCCACGGGAGGTGCTGACCCCTTTTTTAACTCCAGCAGGTAGTAGGATTGGCGCTGCTCTATGGTAGTTTCTAGTGTACTTGTTCAAAGGTGAGTATCACAATTCCAAAAAATGGCCTTTATACTTGTATGTGTGACCGTGAAAAAATAAATACATTTTGGATAATACATAAATGGTGAATAATCTTCATAAACACAATAAATTTCCAGCATACAGATAAATTTAAATAAATAAAAAATACATAATCAATAAGTGAAACCACATTAATCTTCCAGCATGCAGGTGAGTATATATTAAAGTGCACTGTGCTCTTTTAAATGTCCATATTGGTGAGCCAATGGATGGCCTTTTTCCAAAAATCCAGTCTTCCAAAAAGGTGAAAAAAATGTTTATGCTAATTAAGATCAGTAGATGAACAAATTAATAAATTAACAAATATCCCTGGATGGGTAGGAAAAGTGCTCTTAATAACCGCAATAAATACACAGTCAAATCAGACAAGAACCAGTTTTTTCATAGAAGAGGTGTGTCCATATAAAGTGATTGGTGCTTCTTAGTGGGAAAAAACTTGCTGGTGATAATCCCCCTATGGAAATCCACTGACCAGAAAGTAGTCCCCTCAAGGAGGTTTTCCGCCTCCACAGTATAAGCCACTGTGTAGCTTCTTTATCTGAAGCTGCGGCGTTGTTCACCACTTTATCCTTCTAATTCCTCCATGTCCTCCATATGTGAAAATAAATGTTGCCCAGAATATCTCAATATAGTTTTGCCAAAAACGGTTTATTTAAAATAAAAGCAAATTGTGTAAAAACTGCTTGAATGCAGTCAAAAATAGCACTAGGTTATCAAACAAGGAACTCCCTGCATTCCATGGCTTCAGACTGGAAGTGACGTAATGACGCACTGAGGCTCCGCCCTACGCGTTTTGTCACACTGACATCATCTGAAGCCGCGCCATCTTGCTACACTTCCCTGAATTTATATGATGTGATCTCCTAGCATAGTCATGTGCTAAGTGGCCATTTTTGGCAGGTCTGTCTGCTTGAAAATGTCCGTTGTTTGGACCAATAGACCAGAAGTTTAATTGGATTGTTATGCCCGAGGGTGTATATTGTGAATGTTTATTACATTAAGCTGTGATTACACCTTAACCTTGCGTTAATGCTACTGTGGGTAAATGCAGTGGTGTAAAGGTTAGAGTGAGTTTAAATTTGAGACCTTTAGAATGGTAGTCACGATACTCCTAGAGTGGTGGAAATAAGTACTGGGGATACCACATATTATAAACCCGAACCGATGCAGTGTTATACATATAATTGGACAGTGCACATCCTACATAATGTGCCCAATATTTATGCAAATAAATTACATCTAAAATATTACAATCAATAAAATATGCCTTGATGTATGAAATATAAAATAAAATAAAATTAAATAATTTAAAAATAAAAGTAAAAATGTAAAATGAATTTTAGATACCAAGGAGTGGAAATCAATATATAAAAGGTGTCATGAGATAATATTAATGGGACATTAATTATGAGGTACTGTCATGTGGATAGTGCCCTAAAAACTTTCTACTAAGGGTGGTTAGTATATATAGGAGGGGATTCATACTGAAAAAAGGGTTATTTGCCTAAAGTGTGCCTGGGGGTAGCTTTCCCTCCGTTTACAGTGTTAGTATATTTGTGTCCCACAATTTGGCCTTATTATTACAATTGGTTGGTGGTGATTGTTTTTGTGTTATGTTTTTTAGAAATCAGAAAGAAAACAGTTCAGATCAATGTCTATGTTTAACCCTTCTGGTTGAAGGGTGTGGAGCCTAAAAATCCACTTAGTTTGATGTTGTGAGATCGTTTTCCCCTCTCCAGTGTCTTTAGGGGTGGGAAGATTTTTATTGGTCTAGGTGGGTCCAGTGCATTTTGTACCAGTTTATTCCTTAGAGTTGGTGCTTTCCTATAGATGAAGAAGGGTTTTTTGGGAGGATGTTTTTCAGTACCTTCTTTTTATGATCCCTTCAATTGCTTTATACTGTCTACTGTATCCCATTAGAAAGGCCATTTCTGTGTTCCTGTTTTTCCTTTTCTTTTCTTTTGATCCTTTTATCATGGTGTTCCGATCAATTTTTCTCTTTTTGTCTCTGAGTTTCTTTAGGGTTTTTTCCTTATATCCTTTTTTAAACTTCAGATTTAGTGCAATTTCTGTGTATCCTTATAAATTGCCCCTTAGGGATATTCCTAATCCACTTTGGGTGATGGAAAGTGTTGGTGGGTATATATACCCGTTACGATTGGTTTTCTTGAAAAAAAAGATTCTTGTGCCCAGTGTTTCTCCCTCTTTGTAAATTTGTAGGTCCAAGTAGTTGACGGTTTGTTTGTTCCAGGTACCTGAAAAGGAAATCCTATATATGTTCTGACTAATTTCTTCAAAAATGTTTTCGATTGACTCTTCCGTGCCTCTCCATATAATTATGATGTCATCTTTATATCTACGGTGCAGTTTCAGGTTCAGTCTTGGTACACTATGTATTTGCTCCTCCTCCCATTTGTTTAAAATTAGGTTTACAACATTGGCGGTGTACTTAGCCCCCATTGCAACCCCCTTTGTTTGTACATAGTGTTCTCTTTTGTTCCAGAAGTAATTGTGGTTCATGGCCAATTTGAGGCCCTCAACTATATAGTATACTTAATCGGTTTCTGTTTTAAATTAGTATTTTTGAAAGGCCCATTCCGCTCCTCTTAATCCATCTTCTTGTATGATATTGGTGCATAATGAACTTACATCTATTGTGATGAGCAGATCTTCTTGTTCGATGTGTACATACTTTAATTCTGAAATCAATTGTCTGCTGTCTTTGAGATATGACTTTCCTTCTGGGATCAACGGTTAAAGGTATTGGTCCAGTTATTCTCCCAGTCTGGAGAATAGAGAATCTATCCCCCTTGTGATGGGTCGGCCGGGTTGTTTCTCTTGATTTTTATCTACTTTAGGTACATAGTAAATTACTGGTGTCTTGGCAGCTTCTGGCGTTAGATATGTTGCTTCCTTCTTATTAAGTATTCCTATTTCCTTTCCCTTTTTCACATATGATTTGAGTTTCTTTTCATATTTCTTCTTTGGATCGCCCTTCAGTTTTTTGTATGTGTTTTCAGTATTCAGAATAGTCTGTTTCATAATCCGTTTGGTCTAGAATTACTAGACCCCCTCCCTTATCCGCTAGGCAGATGACCAATTCATTTTTCTATTTCTTGAATGGTATGCCAGACAAATCCCTTTTCGTTTTCGTCACGTTCGGTTTCCTAATGTCTTCTTCTACCATGCTTCTAAAAACCTCCAAACTTTCACTGTTTGGGTTCTTAGTGTTGGTGGAATTGTTCTTCAGTTGGGTGTGTTGGTAATATGTGTCCTCCCTGGTGTGCTGATTTTCTTTTTTCAGCACAAAAAATTCTTAATATTTAGCTTTCTGGTGAATTTTTGTAGGTCAATTTAGGCTTCAAATTTATCCAGGTCTCTGTCTGGTGTATATTTTAATCCCAAATAGTATCTTCATTTCCTCCTCGCTAAAAATCATTTTGCTCAGATTAAGATTTCCAGATCCTAATTTTCCCGTCTTTTTTGCCCCCCCCCCCTCATTTGCCTCTGGTCCGTTTCTTCTTTCCCTATCCAAGGGTCCCTGGGGTCCCTCCCTTCTCCCTTCTTGATGGTTGCCCCGTTGTTCCCAGTATACTCCTCTGTGGTGGTTGGGTCTTGGGGGGTACCATGTGTTGTGCCATCTTTGATATCTGGGTGGGTCCTGTGGTTTTGGTGGACCCCACCCATCTCTTGGTCTTGGGGCATTGGAAGACCTCCCCATGTCCTTGGTGGTCTGCCTTGATATTCCCTGTGAAGGAGGGGGAGGGGGAATCCTTAAGGCGCTTCCAAGCAGGTATGATGGTTGTTATGAACAATGTTAATATTTCACAATACTGTGGGTTGTGGGTCGTTATCTAGAGGGTTACCTGATTAACTGATGTTTAGGACAAATGTTTCTGGGACAATCCAAGTTCGTTGTGAAAAAGTCTAAAATATATAAAAAGGTTAAAAGCAGCACTTACATCAGAATGTAGCCTGTCACCACATGAGAGCCACATGAGAGCCAGGGTGTGCCAACATGGAGGGGTCCCTTCCAGTCTGACACAGTGGTCTGACATAGTGTGGCTGAGATGGTAAGTGTGGAAGGAGCCAATGGAGGTGTGCTGCCAGGCAGGGATTTGGAGGCTCTCTTAAGGTGAGCTGCGTGGCTGCAGCTATCCGGGTGTGTGTGTTGAGTGCCGAGGACGGCCCTGGTGTGAAGGAGGTGTGCTGGTCCTTGTGATGAACAAAGTCAGGGGTACTTTCTGACGGTGCGGCTGTGGAGGAAGACTGGTCCCGTCACGCTGACTACATGTTTCGTGATAGCCGCTTTGTCAAGTCACGTGATGGGACGGGACGAAAATGCTATCCACTATACCACTGTGCCGCCCGGAATGCCGGATTCCCACTGCGGAGGACACTGCCTGGGTCCAGTGCGGCCATTGTGATGAATCGCAAACCTGGCTGGTGTCTGCACCACAGGAGCCACGATACTTCACCATGGACCTGCATACAGGGCTTTGTTGTCTGCAGCCACAGAAGCTGCAGAAGGCTGGGAGGGCCTGATGTCTCCACCCAAATGTGTGTTAGAGTTGCGGCCTGGCAAGCCCCCCCTTTGAACATGGAAGACATGGGGAAGGAAGAAACTGCTGCGACCCAAGGCCTCATTGGGGGCCTAGGACTTGTGAGTACTGCCCTGCAGGAACTAGTAGCCCCTGAAATGCCTGCCACCAATATGTCCATTGCCATCCCGTGTCCAGCGTAGTCAGTGCGGGAGGGGAGTGTGCCCTCCGGACAGCCAGATGGTGAGTACATGAATAGGGTCATTGACTTGGGTTCCCCCCAGACTGCAGGCCAAGTTCGAGCCATTGTAGAGGCTGACGAAATGGTCATCCCCGGGTTCCAGCTTAGATGAGGAAAAGGAGTGGGAGACTGGAGGGTTGAGCATCCAGTGAGCCCACCGTGACACCTGAACCCACTGCAGGAGCCCTAGTTAATCTACAGCAGTACCTTTTATGCAGGTCTTCCACCACCCAGACCAGGGCATCCGTTTATCATCAATGGTTGATGATATCACCTGAAACTGACATTCTCCCTGGGAGAAGGAATCTGAGAGAGTTGCCACGGCTGTCCCGGTTACAGAGGGAAGTGCAGCAGAGGATAGCTTTGGAGTGAGGCCTGGACTTTCCCTATGTCCCATCTCAGAACATGGAGATCATAGAGAGCTCTCGCGGAGAGTGGGAAGATGATTTGGTTTGGGATTTTCTGCACGTCCCGAAGCCACAAAGAGGGCCAGATAATGAACTGTGGGCCCGGTTCCTGAATATGAAGGAATGGCGGATCTATTTACAGTGACCGAGTGCTGATTGCTAATGTGGGTCGGTTGACTCAATGTTACTCGGTCTCTAGGGAAACAGAAGAAGGGGGCCAGAGACAGCTACCAGACCCTCGGTTCTATGCTGCGAGGAGCCAATTGATGAATAGACCAAACCACAGAGGCTGCTGGGAAGTGCAGCATGGTTCTTTGTTTCTTCTTGTTTTCCCTGACTCTGCAGGAACAAGCCAGCCTGACACCCTGCGCCCAATTGAGGAACTTTGCTGTTGAAAGGACGCTGGGGTGAGGCTTGTACTTGCGCTATTCAACCTTTGAAGGGCCTGTTGTTTGGGGAGGGGCCCCTCCCATCAGGAACTTCAAAGAAGGACTGCCACTTAACTATGTGTTTCCCTTCTATTGTATCTGTCAGCAGGTTCTAACCTCCTACTGACAGACCAGACAGGAAAAAGTGTTATGGTGTGCTTTTTATGTTTTAGTATGCTGGCAGGTCTATAACCCCCTCTCAGCAGAGTATGTGTGTTGTGTTTTAGTTAGAATGTGGTTTAGGTTGTTGTTATGTCTTCTCTTAGGATCCTCAGGATGGGACGGCTGTCCATCCTCTTCCAGCGAGAGTCAAGACCTTCTCTACAAATTTATGAGCAGTATACTTTTTTCTCTGGAGAAGTGCTCTGGCTCGGAAATGTATATTAGTTGTGTATGCTGTTAGTAGCAGGGACCTGTAGCTAGGAATGTTTAGTCATACTGTACAGGTGTAAATAATTTACGGAGATGATGTCTATTTTTGTACTTAAATTATTTGTACAGTCCCCATCCAAGTTTTTTCCCTTTTCCCAGCCCTTTTATTTTTGTTCTGGGATTCCCTTTTTTCTAAATTTTCTCAGCTGGGGACCAGCTGAGGATTGGTGAGGGGTGAATGTAGCACCCTCTACATTTAGGTAGGTGCTAGTGTGAGGATTTTTGTTAGGTTTTGCTAGGTAAGGTAAATTTGGTCAGGCCTGATGGTTTTGATTCTGGGCTGGGAATAGCTCAGGGAGTGGCTGATGACTCACAGGCAGCATCACTGGAACTTCCCTTCCTTTCCAGAGGCTTCCAGAGTGTTCTAGAAAGGAGAAAGGAGGGGAAGAGAAGGTGGAGCTGTCTGGAATGTTTGGGGAGCCCTGACCAATACCCAATCTGGATTGGCAGGGGGCAGGCCTCCTCAAATACCCAGGGTCAGAGGAGGAGTGTTTGGGTGGAAGAGGCGGAGATGGTGTAGTACGGAGGCTGTCAGGGCCTTGGGGGAGCCCCTAGTCTGGGGGGGGGGGTGACCTCTGCCTGGGGGAGCTCGGGTGCATCCAGGAGGAGAGTGAGATCCTGGAGGAGCGGCACAAGGGATAGAGCGGGAGAGGACAGCGTGAGAGAGTACTGCCGGAGAGATCTCCAGGAGAATGTCAGGTGTCAGTGAGTGATGCACACCCTGGAAAGCTGGAAGAGGCACATAGCATCAGACTGGGGTGAGAGACAGTCTGAGAAGGGTGCAAGAGCCAGTTGGGACTGGGATGTCACTTTGGCAGTGGGGAGGGCCATTGCAGCCAGGAGGGCTGGCAGGGCCTGGAAGAAGATGGGCTGGGAACAGTAGTCCATCAGGCTAGCTAGTACACTATGTACTTTGCTACACTTTGGGAGCCCACGGTCCCTGCTTGCAATGGTCGGCTCTGAGGCCGTGCTAAAGCAACAGCAGACCTCACCATGTGCTAGCTAGGCCCACAGCAAGTTTTGTGCAGGAGAGCAGAACAGGAGTTAATTGAGAAGCAAGTGTGTGCTGGAGGAAGAGAAGGAGTGTATATACAGGACATGTATATAGATGGTCTGGTTCGAGTTTGGATCCAATTCACTGGGCATCCTATAACATCCCATTCCCTATCAAAGTTTAATCCCCCAATAAAAAAAACAAAACGCAACTACCATCTTGTTCTTCATGACTCCAGATGAAAGGAAACAGTGTGACTGAGGGCAGAGTGACAGGTGAACCACTACATTTAGCAAACCCCAAGGGGGCAATGACTACACCTAAAACTGCTGCTAGATGTCAGCATACTACAAAAAAATTTATAACCTCATGCTGCGTAATACAAGAACTACATGTAATTGGGACAGAACATATAGCATTGTGCTAAAAGACCTGGGGGCAACCAAGTACCGGTAGGCTTGCTTGTCTTAAAGTGGGAGTAAACTCCCATAAATTCATTTTAACTATTGGTAAGCCTATAATAAGGCTTACCTATAGGCGCTGTAAATATCTCCTAAACGTGCACCATTTAGAAGATATTTACTGCACATGCAGCTGGTGACATCACCGGCACATGCGCTCTGAAGGAACGGCCACCCGGGCCGTTCCTTCAGAGCCCTGTGCCATAAACGGCGGCTCCTGTGTGCATGTGCTGGAGTGACGTTGTCATGGCTCCAGCCTCTCACACAGCCGGAGTCCGCAAGCCCAGAAGGAAGATGGGTGAAGAAGTCAGTGGCGACAGCTAGCCTCTGAAAGGGCTTCGTTCTAAGGTAAGTTTCACATACTAGCACATTATAACTTTGCCTTTCAGGTTAAAAAAAAAATTGCTGGTGGTTTACTATCATTTTAAGGGAATGGCGACTGCTATGGGCAGGAGAAACACAAGCCAGTTATAGTTTCTGACCTAGGTATTGGGCTGTGTGTTAAACAAGCACATATAAATACAAATTGATCTTGGCAGAATTCCAGTGTGCTTGCAACCAGTGGCGGCTGGTGCTCCCCCCCCACGGTTGGTAGGTGGCACCCCTCCTGTTGCTCTACCGTCAGCCCCTCAGCCCTGCACTTACCCCATCTAGGTCGTGGCCAGCGCTTCCTCCTCATCGGTTTCACCCTGCGTCTCCTCCTCCTGGGCTTCTCCTTCTCCTTCTCGGCGGCCAATATGATCTCTTCTTCTCTCAGCCAATTGGGTCTCAGGACCCGCTTCCTGATTTCCCAGGAGGAAAACCAGGAATAAAATGATGAATATTAATTCACTATTGTCACACAACTGGGTGGGCTCAGGGCACAGTGCTCTGCGCCCCAAGCCCACCCTTTTTTGAAGTCAATTAGAGCCTCAGGCTCTAATCATGTGCTTCTAAAAAAAAAAAAAACAAAAAAAAAAACATTGGAATACATGCATCTGGCACACTGCATGTAGATTAGGGGCTGGATGCATGGATTAGGGAGGTGGTGCCCGTGCACCCCGTATGGAGAGGCCGCCACTGCTTGTAACGTTTGATACACTGAAGCAATAGCTGCAGAACATCTCCCCCCCCGTGTAATGGAGATAGGGAGAGGTAAAGTGTTGGTAATCCAATTTAAGACAGCAGCCTAGTGGGACAATGCAGCTCCTCTATAGATGCGGTACAGTGAGTAAGCATACTCTAGGGCAGGAAGTATATTACTGGCAGGATCACCAGGTGAAAATAAAAGAATAAAGTCTAAAAACTGGAAACGAATGTAGCCACCACATCTAAAGATTGGTAAGCTGCAATGTATCACATTTTTAATAGACCATAGTAGCCATAACCTCAATTAGGCTATGAAAATTAAGGTGTCTTTTTGCTCAAATATAGAAAAGTGGATCTTTTATGTCCTAAATTTTAACATTTAATGTCTAAACCCAAGAAAAAAAAAGTGCTATATTGCAGCTTACATGGCCTTCTTAGATGTGATGGTTGCATCAGTTTTATTTTTTAAGGCAAAGAATATGTTCCGCAAGTAATTGTTGATCCTGCTAGAACCCCAGTGTCCTTGCAATTGTTCCTGTACACTGAACTAAAATCGGTTTTCTGCCTTCTTAGCTGCAGTACCTTCTGTGAACTACAGAATCCTCCCACCCCCCATGTTACGGAGATGAGAAAAAGTAATCCAAATCAGCAGAGCAGTCTAGTCTGCTCATTGGATACAGGACTGGAAGTGTGTTACTGGCAGGATCACCAAGAGAAAATAATTTAAAAAAAAACTGAAAAAAGAAAAATGCAATCACTACATATAAGGACTGGTAAGCTGCATTAGATTACTTTTTTGTTCTTGGTTTTAGATTCTGTATGTTTGACTCCAGCCAAAACTGTATTTACATTTTGAATTGAGTGTGGATGGGTTAAAAGTATCTAAATCCGAAACCAAAAATGTATTGCATTACTGCTATGGTGTGGTAGCTGTGGGCGAATCTTGACACACAGTGTGGATATTAGATGGCTATTAAATAGCTGGGGGTCCTTTTATATGGACACCAAAGGATGATATAATATTCTTCAAAATTAAGATCACTGCAAAGTGCCCTTCACCTTTCCAACTACATATCACACAGCCGGTAATCTGTGTGTGTCTATCTGCAAGACAAGCATACAATTGCTAGACCCAGGATTGCACTTAAAACTGCCATACGGAGTAGAAGGCACATGCCTACCTGTAGGTGTCTGCCTATCAGTGTGCAACCCCATGGAGCGCCAGGAGCCAGCTATTTAATAGCCATCTAATATCCACACTGTGTGTCAAGATTCGCCCACAGTTCACCCCAGGTAAATGCACATCTAACACTAGTCACTTTTGGGAACCGTTACTAGTGTGTACTTTATTACTTTTATTTCCACCCCCTTTAGGGATGCCATTTGGTCCCAGTGTGCTTGCCCCGGGCCCCTTAAGGCCCTCCGGAGACCCTATCTCTACTGTATCCTATCCAACCTTTTGGGTTTTCACTGGTGATCCTGCCATTACTATCGCCCTTTTTGCTTTTAATGTGCTGATTGATTTTGAGCATTGCCTTTTTCCAGCATTGTGAGTATACGAACTATGACACCACTCCATGCCATATAACCAACCAGTTGCTATGAGATATGCTCATAAAATGTTTTTTATATTTATTTAGATTTTTGATACATTTAACTGCGCGAATGAATATCCCTGATGAAGGAGTGTAAATACTCCAAAACTTGTTGGGTTGATCAACGCAAAGTTGTATACAATATAATCTTTACCGCTATCCCGACCACATCTGTGAAGTCGGGTAGTGAAAATACAGTCTTCAATCAGTATACAGTCAGGTCCATAAATATTGGGACATCAACACAATTCTAATCTTTTTGGCTCTATACACCACCACAATGGATTTGAAATGAAAAAAACAAGATGTGCTTTAACTGCAGACTTTCAGCTTTAATTTGAGGGTATTTACATCCAAATCAAGTGAACGGTGTAGGAATTACAACAGTTTGTATATGTGCCTCCCACTTTTTTAAGGGACCAAAAGTAATGGGACAATTGGCTGCTCAGCTGTTCCATTGCCAGGTGTGTGTTATTCCCTCATTATCCCATTTACAAGGAGCAGATAAAAGGTCCAGAGTTAATTTCAAGTGTGCTATTTGCATTCGGAATCTGTTGCTGTCAACTCTCAATATGAGATCCAAAGAGCTGTCACTATCAGTGAAGCAAGCCATCATTAGGCTGAAAAAACAAAACAAACCCATCAGAGAGATAGCAAAAACATTAGATGAACTAAACCTACATTTATGGGAGTTTAATTTCGACTTTCAGACGTCAATTTCGTGTAGAACAAAAAAAGTAAAGTTTAGGTAACACCACCACATATCTCGGTTTTTCTAATCTTAACACAACTACAGGGTTATAAATACCTGGACTGACATATGACTAACTTCTGACATAAAAGTGATGGGCTGAAGTGTCTACACCAGCCCTATCGCCATTTCTAATATAACATATGTTGAAACGCAACTA